>SJYO01050590.1:31437015-31480892 GCA_006410555.1 Capra ibex | reverse complement strand
AAAAAAAAAAAAAAAAAACACCGCAATAAACAACGAACAAAAAACTCCACAAAAAAATTTCATCGCAGTCTTGAATTTTCTACGACAGTTTTTTTAGATTCAGTAAAATGTTAAAGACGGAGAAGGGGTTATAAAAATTTAACAAAGTCCAGTAAAGGTTCCTGAGTCGAATTAAAAGTATCTTTATTGAGAAGAAAGAAAAGTGTAAGTATACAGTACCCAAATACATCCATTGAATTGATATCGTCGTCCACATTGACCGTTATTCATCACATTCCTTGTTTGTTTAAGTGTGAACCGTCTATATGCTAAGATGTTGTGGTGTTGATTTCGTTCGTCTTCTCACTCTCGTAGGACTTTTCCCCTACGAATAGTCCGTTCGCCTGACTCACTTTTTAAAGACAAGAGAGAGGATTTAAAGAAGAACAGGTTTAGAGAAGTCAACTAATAGACTCGTCCTTTTGGGATCGTTATGATAGTGGCACATAATTGTTACCCCCCCTCTCTCTTCCCGAAGGATAAGATATTAGAGGGAGTTATATGTCTACTCCCTTTGACTCCAGGTCTCTTCAGTTCAAACGTTTGTAGTCTATACATGTTCGTGAAGGGTTTCCGTGGACGACGGAGGTTTTTGAAAAGTGACGAAGAGTGACCCCTTCTTATCGTAACCGTAAGGTCCGTCCTGATGGACGTAACACTACCATGTTAGAGTGTCTGGTGCTTTCTTAAATGTAGAGTCAGGGGTCCGGAGATTTCCGGTATCCGTTGTGAGGGTTCAGTAGTACTGTTCTTTTCTTTTTCCATGGGTAATCGCCACTTTACGGGTGTAGGGATCTGTGTCTCCAATAAAGACTACAACACCTAAACCAGCAGAAAATGAACGAGAAAGAGCAGTAGAGAATCTAGTGTGATCGTGTCGATACCCAGAACAAGTATGGGTATCTGTTGAGGTTTAGGATTCCTTAGAATTTTCCAGAAAATTAGAAGAACTATCTTCGGTTGTTTCGAACCGGGTTTTGTACTCATACGTGTGACAAAATTATGAAGAATCCTTCTCTACGATATCAATTAACTTGTTTCTGTAGTGTTTGTAAAAGATTCTCGATGAGTATGATCTGAGTGTTTATTTACCTTTGTATTCTTGTAATGATACTTTTGTTTAATATGGAAGAGTTTGTGGACGGATTACTCTAGTCAACGGGTTAAAAGATCACTTAGTAAAGTGTCAAAATAATCGTGACAAAAGTATAGAATTTTTTGATCCGGAGACAGAAATAGGATAGACAAGTTTTAAAAAAAAAGTTAAAACAAAACTGTTAAAAATTTAATAAAGTACAGTTTTATTGCGTAGAAGGAAATGTTGTAGACCCTAAGGATAGTAGGTAGGTAAATAAGTAAGTTGGTTGTTTAAGACCATCCAAAAAACGACACGTGATCCATAAAAAGACCCATAATCTCTGAACTTGTTTCCTTTGTACCTTATAGGAGTACTTCAAATTTAAGAATACCTCGATTCCATTGAATTAGGATCCCACTCTTGTTTTCGGTCTATTAGATAATTTTCATATTACAGTCCGTCATTATTCACGAGACTTTTTTGTTTCTCAATTCTGCTTCCCTTTTCCCTCCCTAGACTTGTGTTAAACTTCTACTAGTGTCTTGTGTCGGCAAGTCCTTCTCTCTAGACCTCCCTTCGTTCCCTTTTTTTGACTACCCATACATCCACCGACCAGGACCCCCTACAGGGCCGTTCCCGTCTACGGGACTTCACTTTGATACGGACACAAACCCCTGGTCGTCCACCAGTCGTAACGTTCTCCCCTCCCTCATTCTCTTTTTCCTTCTTCCTTATAAACTTAAATCTATACGAAAAGTGAAAGGGTTAAACATTTTCGTAAAAAGGTATTAGTTTAAATTTACAAGAAATTTAACTTTTCAAAACCTAATTAGAAAAGTAAGGTGTACTTTTCGACGAACAGGATCGTGGTAAATAACTTAAAAAAGGGGTGACGAAAATTTATATATAGTGGAAATAGTATCTAGTAGTAGAATGTTGTGGACTCAACTAAACCCCTCTATAGACTCAAACAGTAATTTTTAGGTAAAGACGAGATCATTGCATGTCAAAAGGAAAGACAACGAAATGTTACATAAAATGATAGACCGACCCGAGTCAAGTCAAATCAAGTCAGTGAGTCAGCACAGGTTCAGAAACGCTGGGGTACTTAGTGTCGTGCGGTCCGGAGAGACAGGTAGTGGTGGAGGATCTCAAGTGAGTTTGAGTGCAGGCAGCTCAGCCACTACGGTAGGTCGGTATAGTAGGAGACAGTAGGGGAAGAGGAGGACGGGGGTTAGGGAGGGTCGTAGTCTCAGAAAAGGTTACTCAGTTGAGAAGCGTACTCCACCGATTTCATGACCTCAAAGTCGAAATCGTAGTAAGGAAGGTTTCTTGTGGGTCCCGACTAGAAGTTTTACCGGACCAACCTAGAGGGACATCAGGTTCCCTGAGAGTTCTCAGAAGAGGTTGTGGTGTCAAGTTTTCGTAGTTAAGAAACCGCGAGTCGAAAGAAGTGTCAGGTCGAGAGTGTAGGTATGCACTGGTGGCCTTTTTGGTATCGGAACTGATCTGCCTGGGAACAACCGTTTCATTGTAGAGACGAAAAATTATACGATAGATCCAACAGACCGACCCGATCTTGTAAAGTAATTAGAAATCAGTAGAAGTACCTATGGTCTGGAACCGACCAAGATGAAAGGTCGACTGTTTTCTCGAGTTTTTGGTGAAATAATTGAAATAATTTAAAGTACCGGAGATGTACTGTCCTTTCTTCTTCTTTGATTCTAATATGAGTTCGAAAACACCCCCATCCCGGAAGAAAGGTTTGATTTAAGGTTCACGAGTTGTAGTTACGGTTGGTCCATTATCATTGGATGTGACAAAGAAGCACTATTCTTTTGCATACCTGATCATTTGACCTGTCAGTAAATTTAGTACAAATAGATCAGACTATTTGCCTACACTGACATTCAGGACCTCTTCCCGATGTCACAACTGGACACCAAGAGTTTGATAAACCTGGTCATCGTCGTTGTGGATCTAATAATCTACACTAATCTATAAGATCCACTAATCCATAAGATTAGTGGACGACTATAGATTACTTACTCTTTGAGACTCCTCATGGGAGACCTCGTTGGGAGGTCCGCTAAGACTACTTATAGCTTCACACTTTTGGTGTCAAATCTCAGATATTCTTACCGTAACTTTGTACATATGATAGTACATTCTTTGCTTAGCGGTCAGGTCCAAGCTATGTCCTACGAACCCCGACCACGTGACCCTACTGGGTCTCTCTACTATACCCCTCCCACCACCCTCCCCCCAAGTCCTAACCCTTGAGTACATGTGGGCACCGTCTAAGTACAGTTACATACCGTTTTGGTTATGTCATAATATTTCATTTTTTTTATTTTATTATTTTATTTAAATTTTTTTTTCTTCTCAGGAGGTCTCGGTCCGTGTATAACATCCCAAATGCTCAAGTTTGATGTCAGTCCCAACATTCTAGATTGGAACCAAACTCATGAGTGATCGACACATTGGAGCCCTTTTCATTGAGTGGGAACGTCGGAGAGTCGAAGGAACACTTTTGTTACACCTATCACGACAAAGAGAGTCTTACCCAAAGTTCTCAATTTATTCTTCTGTTCTTTGCACGAATCTTATGTTATACGGGATCGGGTAACAATTGCAAGGTAAGTACTATCGATTGTACTACTATTTTTTAGTATTAGACGAAAGTTAAATAAAGTGCATTAAATAAGTCCTTTCGGATCTAGGTAAGTACGACCTAAACTGTCTTTAGTCCCTTGCTCCCTCATGTTAATCACAATATTAAAAGAACTACCATAAATGTCTCTATACTACCCTTCGCCCCCACTCACCCCCCATGACTGACTCCCTCCCCATCCCCCTCAGTAGAGTCCGTCCCAAAATACCCCGACTACAGATCCTCCTACTTCTTAAAGGAAAAGATTACTTCGAGTGAAAAAAAGGGGAAACGTTCACTTAGTTAATATATCGGATCTGTAATTAATTTTCCAGGATCCCGCTTTTCGTGAAGGGTGTTTATTGACAGGTGTCTGATGGTCAAGTAAAGGATATGTAGAGGGACCGTTCCGGGTTGTTTTCGAGTTTCTTCTACCTACCTGAAGTATCCTACTGGGCTCCCAGTCGACTAAGTCTGTCGACTTAAGTAGTTATACCCGTCGTTTAAGGCAGAGTCTCTCGGTAGGTGCTTCTCGTCGAACATGTCAGGGGAGGACGACGTCTATAAATTGACCGGGTCCTTTCTGTTCATTCCGTATACGGGTGTTTCCACGGGGTCAGTTCCTGGTCAGGAGGGCATGGTGACAGCAAAGTGTTTCTTGTGTAAATCTTTCGGGTTTAACCTGTATGACGAATTTATTCAAAATTTTATATAATTAATATATAGATTATATATTGATATATAAATTGATATATATAATTTACATATAATACATATATATACGAGATAAAGGTATTAATAATGTTACCCAACTTATCACCAGGGAAGTTTCTAGGTGGGTTTAGAGGTTTACACTAGAATAAAACTTTTTCCAGAAACATCTACATTGATTCAACTACTCTAGTAGTACGGATTTAAGTTACTGTTCAGGAATTTTTCCCTTTTCCGGTCTTTGTGTCTCCTTCTCTTCCCTCGCTATGAAGACTTTCGGAGCTTCCGGTTCGTGACGGTTCTTCCAGGGGCCTTCGATTCTGTCGTACCTACCTAAGGGGGACTCTCGGATGTGTCCCTGGTTGACACGGTTGTGGAACTGAGACCTGAAGGTCGGAAGTGTTGACACCCTGGTATCTGACACAACAAATTTCGGTGGGTCAGACATCCGTTAACAAAACCGTCGAAATCTTTTACTTACGTTGATTATTGTGAGATGGTATTTGTTTGATCTGATCTTTCTTTAGTGTGGGATTTCGATTCTCTAGACATGAGTTGGAACACACTACTTCTATTACGATAAAAGAATTTTATTCAGTAAACTAAAACAAGTTAAAAGGTTCGACAGACGGGACGTATGAATACATTGTTAACCTAGTTTTACTTAATAAAACTCATGATAAATGATAAAATTCATTTATATGGGCGGACTTTGAGACGAGTCACAATGCACCATCCGACCTACCCTCCCCTTAAACCTCCTCTTCTCTATGTGCATACACCTGCTGTCTCAGGGAGATGGCAGGTGGACTTTGATAGTGTTGTAACAGTTAGCTGAAATGAGGTCGTATTTTCTTTGTCACTTTTTTATTTGGACGGTATTTTACGATAGTGGCCCTAAGACATTTAAATTTTTTCACTAGGTTTTAGGGATCGTCAACCTGTCTTAATAATTACCAAACCACAGGGTCTTGGTTCCTTTTGTATACTAACACAGGAAGGGATGCCGAAGTTTATCAGGTCTGAGTCCTACCACCTCTCAGAGGGTCCATAGATAACAGAGGTTTAAGCCCAGAAGTGTTTCTACTGGCTCCGGACAGCGATATTAAAGGTTTGTTCAGTCGTTCAGCGATATCTTCGAGGCTTCTGGTTCCGTAGCTCCTACGTTTACTGTCCTCGCGAGGACCCACGGGTTCACGCTTTCTTTTCTGAAACTCTTTAATATAGCAAGCTTATTAACGTATCACAGTAACTTCTTTCTTTTGTGGACGTAAGAAGATTATTCCGGGGGTCTCCGGATTAGGGAGTCGTACGTTTGCACTTCCTGGACGAGACCTACAATATACATGTGTATCACTCAGTCGAAATTTCTCGACACTTCCGTCAAAGACGTAGTGGTCCATCAAATGGTTTGGATTTGAGTTTATTGTGAGAGTAATTTACGGAAGACTGTCAGTCTCCACGAACCCAGACAGAACATCGTACCACAGTCTGAATCATTTCGTTACTCCTTGTCTTCAAGTTTTTGTGTCTAGACTTCTGACTGACCTACTAGTAGAACGAATAAAAGTTGAACGAAACTGGAGTCTGACCGACTCCCCTTCATGACGGTTGACGGAGGGAACTGACTCGGGAAACCACTTACGAAGGAGATCGTTTGTACGTTTATCGTACAGACTTCTTACGGGGGGTGACGGTCGAAAGTGTTTGAGGGGTCTCCGGGGTTAAACTGTGGTTTCGATAGTTGTTCGGCTTACCTCGGGGGAATTTACATACGACTTGGCTAATCTTTTAACGTTCCTCGGAAAATGACCTGTAGCGTAATATCAATTACGTTAAAGAGTGGAAAGTCTGTGGGGTTATTCGAGTTGTGGTGTGGGAGATTAAAATATCCTCAAGGTGTAAGTTCTGGGGTCGGAGCTTATTCGGTTGATCGGATCCCAAGAAGACTATAGACTGTTGTCAGGCTACAGTAGGGGTCCGGTCACTCTTATATTCTAAGACAAAAACGGTTCCATGACAAAATATAAATCTGGTACCCTCAGTTTACTGTCTCGAATTGTGAGAAACAATTTCTTAAACACTAGAGTTCGGGAGTTCTGGACCAAAGTTTGGACTGAGGTGATGAATAATAAATGTACTGGATCCTGTAAAATGGATCGGAGGGGTCCCGAAGTCCCCAAAAAAAACAAAAACAAAAACAAAAAGTCTAAATTTTTCCTCATCTATTTCCTGTACGTAATCTTTTGACAAGACTCCTACTGTTTTCCACTATGTACTTTCTTCGGATCGTGTGTCGTCCAGGTCGGGTTCTTTGGGAGGGCCCTGTCCCTCCCAAATCGACGAATCTACAGTACGAGTCGTGTCTGCAACGGTGGTTCACCGTGGAAATAGGGTTAGAAGGTAAGTATCGTAGGAAGGTCGTCATGTGTAAGGAGAGAGTGAAGAAGTTTAGTCACCAGTGTTGTAGTCTACTGATGGACCGGTCGGTCCCTACATTGCCCACTAAGTCCGGTCCATTCGTTGTCTCTTACAACCCCTGACGTCTTTTTAAAGTTGTACACATAAGATAGATTTTCCTTCGTTCCTTATACTCAACGGTGTTAAACAGTGACAAAAGTAATAAAAAAGAAATAAGGTCTCCTTTGGAATTCAGACTTAAAAGTAGGTTTTATAGTTATCAACCGTTGATTAGAGTTAAAATTTACGACACATCATAGTCGTTCTGTATCCATGTTACGTCTAAAGAAGAGTCCTCAAAAGTCCCATACTAGACCCAAGTCCATAATACATTTATAGGCATAAAGAGTATCGAATCTTTTCCCTCGAAGACAAATTCCCTGACCACTAACACATTTACCTTCACAAATCGTACCGTGTGACCCGTGGTTCCCTTTTTTTTTAGTATGAATAGTTCGTCCGATCCTTTTTTACTTGATTCATAATAGAACTAATACACACCAAAAATGAAACTTGTACTTAAAAGTTCCCACGGACCGTGTTTTTTTCTGGGAAATATTTATGACTGGGGTCCCCGTCTCAAATTTACAACAGAAGGATAACGTCTGACGTTGGACAAAAATGTTTGTAGTATACGAGAATGTTTGTAGTGTTGAAGTTTCTCTGACACTCCCATGTCCCAGGTTAAGAAGATTAAAATAAATTGGATTTCACATTTATAGGGGTCCACTCACACATTACTCGGTATACTTAGACGATAAGGTAGTCCTTCAGATTAAGGAAATCTACGATTTAGCAGTGTAGTCTCCCCTGAAGTGAGAGAGAAGACTCAATTCCGAGATGTTGTTGTTAGTAGTGGAGGTAAAAATCGTTTACTTACTGACACCGAGTACCACCCCTTCACGGAACAAGACAGTATATTAGATGGTACAGTCTCGGTACTTGGGTCCAGAAGAACAAGGAATAGGTTACACAAAGGTAATTCGGAAGAAGGTTGATGTTTCCATATACTTCGGATGTGTAGTACGGGTCACTTCGTGTTGTGTATGTAATAGGGTAAATTGTGAGTGTTATTGGAGTCTTCTATTGAATGTCATTATTCGTTATCATAAGGGTGCGACTCTTCTGGTTCTACTCTTTTGGTTCTGTCCGAGTCTTTCCAATTCAGTGAAACGATTCCTATGAGTCGAATGTTCTCCGTCTTGGTTCTAATGTCAAGGATGTTTCACAGAAGTTTCGGACAGGGAAATTGGCGAGTCGATCTTACCCGTGGGTCTTCGAGAGTGTTCGAAGTGTCTTTAAAAATACTGTGACGGACCTTTATGTATAAAGAAGGGTCTTTAGTTGGGGGTACCAAGAGGGTATATGTTGTGTCCTAGAAAACTAGGAAAACTACAGTTTTACGAGTCACTAGATCCTTAGTAAGGGAAATCCTTTACAAGCGAGTTAAGTACCCCTTAAGGGAGACCCTATAAGTAATTAATGTCTCAATTTCCTATTAGAAGGTTGAAAGACTTAGCTCTCTGACGCTTTGTTGAGTAATCTAAAGGAAATAGGTGGTTGGAAGTTGTCGTCTTCGTATACTTACCGCTAGAAAGTTATCTGAGAGTCATAGTGAAACTCCCAATTCTGTTCTTACATAAAACTTTTGTTCTGCCACTGTAGCTACGGTGCACGAGAGAGTGATAAGTAGTCCATATTTGACGGTGAGTCCCCTACTTTGTTCCCAATTAACGGTCCAACGAGGTATTCGACTCTACGCAGTTTCAAAGTGGAACCTTTTTTTCTGTGTTTATATCAGGTTAGAAAATTTATTACCCCCACTTTCAACCGTGGTAGAAAAATCTTCTGGTAAACTGTTCTCGAGGTGTAGTCGTTCAGGATCCTGTTCTCCTTGATGACAGCACACGATATACTATTTCTTGTTCCCTTTTGTCGACTCCGTCGGTACTGAGTTTCTGTAGATTAGGTTACTATTGGGTTATGACCTAAGATTTTCGATTATGTAGTCTAGAAATACAGTAAATATATAACTGTATATTTCTACAGGTACCTCATAAAGGTTCATACTTTTTTTTCGATATTTTCTGATATACATCTTACATATAAAAGATATTCTAGAATTATTTATTATGTAATTTAAATAATTTATTAGGATTATTTATTAAACTTACTGGACTCCTTTATTTTGTGGTTTGGTATTTGTAGTATATAGAGGTCGACATCCCACTCATTTATCAAAGACATATCTCGGTCAATCTTTTATGACATAACCGGTTTTTCAAGTAATTCCAAAAAGGTATTGTAAAATGTCTTTTAGGACTTTCTTGAAAGACCGATTGGATTATGAAAGTCGAGACACGTGGTACTTCACTTCATCGAGTCAGCACAGGCTGAGAAACGCTGGGGTACCTGACATCGGATGGCCCGAGGAGGTAGGTACCCTAAAAAGGTCCGTTCTTATGACCTCACCCAACGGTAAAGGAAGAGGTGACACGTGGTACTACCGACAGAGTTGATAAGTTAAGTCGATAACAATTTCGTCGGTACGACAATAAATCAGCGACTCAACATAGGGTGAGAAAGATTGGGGTACCTGTCATCGGGTGGTCCTAAGAGACAAGTACCCTAAAGGGTCCATTCTTATGACCTCACCTATCGGTAAAGGAGGAGATCCCCTAGAAGGGTTGGACCCTCAACTTGGACACAGAGGACGAATCGTTCGTCTAAGAAGTGGTGACTCAATGGTCTCTTTGGGTTTTCCTTGGTGTCTACTTTGATTTACTTGTCCGTACGACACAGGGTAAGTTTGAAATAAATACCTGAACTTTGACTTTAAAGTTCATTTAAAATACACGGTGTTTTGCATTAAGACTAAGAGAAAGACCGTTGGTAAAGTTTTACACTGCTGATCAGAATCGATGTTCCGATATTGTTCTGTCGTCTTACTAAAACAGGATGACCGATACTAAAGGCCTAAGGACGGAAGCTTCCCTCCTAATTTCCAAAAGAAGAGAGACGATATATAAGAAATATACACACACACATGCACATACTTACACACTACAAAATTTAGAAAGATATTATCGGTACAGAATAAAGTTTTAGTCTCGATTTCGTCGGTGTCACCCTACTGGAATATATAAAGGAGTTCTCTTTTTGGATAACTCCACAAAGTCCAAGATAGTCCGTACAATAGTTTCCGGGTTCTGTATACATGCCATTCTGTTGGTCGAAAGAATCGACATTCCTAGAAAGGGAAGGATCTCCTGACGCTCGTACAGAATACGTGTACATGTGTGTGTATACGTGTGCGTGGGGTGGAGGAAAAGGGGGTGAAAAGAACCGTGTAGTTAACTGACTCACAAAAAGGAGGGGTTCGGTTTTTTTTTTTTTTTTTGGTTAGGTCACCTTTGGGTAAAGAATCGGTTTAATGTTGGGTGATTTCCTTTCGTCCGGACGCAGACGGGTTTAATGGCGGGGTTAGTAGTTAGTCGTGCTAATGGTCCCGTTGTTTCCTTTCTGCGACAAGCTCCGTGTCAGAACCGACTGGGTCACTCGTGACGAAGTCCCCGCGCCAGCGAGTCTCAGGTCCGTAGGACGGACCTTTCCGTCGGGAACAGGGGTCTGATTGGTGAGACGTATTAATTTTACTGAAGTGTTCCGATGATGACGAGACCCGAAAGGTACAGTCGGCGAGTAGTTTCACGTTGAGGTCCTCCGAACAAGACTTTCGGGCGGAAAATAACGCTCTCAGTTTAGATGTAAATAGTCGTTTCGACTTTGCAATTTCCCTAATGTTCCTCGAATCTTAGGTGACCGCCAAGTAACTAGACCAGAGCGTTCGGAGTAGAGGTGTACGGGAAACCTTTACCGACATCAGACAAGGGACCAAAAACCAACGGAAAGTAAAAAATCGTGGTAAGAGTAGGTCCGACTTCCCCTGTAAAGAAGGTCGGGACTTAGGTTTCCAAGAGCCTTTAGAAAGAAGATTTTAATTCTCTTCGATGAACGTACAAGGAGGTGTTCACCATATCCTCTTGTAAAAGATATTTACCTGTCTATCATTTACAAAACTCGAAATATTTGATGTGAGAGCGTTTATGAGTTGAGATAGTAACATCGAGTTTTTGTCGGTGTCTGTTATCTAATTGTGTACCCTCACTGAAACAAGTCTATTGTTAAATACCCGTGACTTTAGACTAAAAGTTTCTTAGACGTATGCAGTACTTTATCGTAAGAAAAAAAGGGATTGGTAATTTTCTACAATTTTGGTACGTACTGAAGACTCAGTATGTTTTATCCGTTTCTCAGACTATACCGGTCGTCCTGGTACGACTCATACCAGGACAAGTCTCATACCAGGAACCTGGTCGTCGTAGTCGTAGTGGGTCCTCGAACAACTTTTTACGTAGAATAAAGGAGCGGGACCTCGGATGACTTAGTCTTACACGTAAACCTGTCCTAGGGGACCACTAAGTGTACGGTCGGTTCAGACTCTTCAGGATCAGGTCTTGTGTCTTAAAACTTCAGTCTCTACCAACCTTATCGTGACTGACCCCTGACGTCTTGGAATCCGTTCGACACTTTGGACTCTGAGTGAAAGGAATATATAATCTTCCCCATATTTATTAACGTGGGTCGAGGTTCCTGACAATGTCCACTTTCTGACCTTCCTACCCTTTTATCCAGGGGTTTTCGTTGATCTTACAACCACTGGTGTTACTCGGTTCTAATGTGGGTGGATTGCCTCTGGCGAATACACAACGGTCAATGACGGTGGGTCCTTTCAGCCGGGGTAGAATGGTTTCGAACCTTACGGAGTTCTCTTCGACCTTTGGAACGACAATTCTAATCTTTTCAGGGGGCAAATTACGTGACACGTCTGGTTTGTCTTGGGTGGACGTCCGACCCGTACTCGGCTCCCGGAGATCAGACACTGGAGAAGGAATCTTATCTCTTCAGTCGTCCCGTCCGTCAGTGTCTCTCTCGTCCGACCGACAGTTCTCGGTTTAGGCTCGAAGTAAGAGCCATCGGTCCTCTGGAACCCGGTTACTACCTTGGTGAGACCCGGAATCAGAGGAGCAGTTCCTTCGTAGTGTAGATGGAGTGTCCGAAACCACTCCTTCACTGTCTTTACATACGTGTTTGTCCCTCTGTGTGAAAACGTCTCTCATTCGTATGGCGGACCAGTGACGACTGCAACGAAACCATAGTGATAATGATAGAGATAAGGAGGCACGGATCCGTAAGTTTCCCGTATAGAAGTGACAGCTTGACCGATAAAGGGGGAGAGACGAGTTTGATCCACGTTTGTTCGTTCAGGTTAATTCGGGGTGAGCCTCTCGACAGAGTACCGTCTCATGTGATTCACGGATCAATAATTACTAAAAGAGGACCGGTGTCAGGTGCTTCTACGGAATTAGAAGGGGAATTACTCTTGCGGAAGTCGTCGGGACAGGGACACCCTAAACGGGACCCGACGGCACTCCCCGACGAAAGATAAAAAAGTCCCCCCGTCCAGTGGACGTCCCTGGTCACATGTGGAGACGAGGGGTTGACGGGATACAGCCCACCTTCTCCCGCGAAACCAACTGTCAATACTTGTAAGAGAAGAGGTTCCGGATCTTTAAGACACCAAAAGATAGATCAAAAAGAAAAAAAAAAATCCTTAGGATTTTTAGGGGAGTAAACGGTGGTTTACCACACCCACTGTGATATTAACTATTTCCTCATGCTAGGGAGTCCTTTTAGAGGTATTTTACATTGTCTGAAAGTGTCTTGGACTCCGTTGAAATAGTGTGCGTCCTCGGGGTCTCCCGTCTCTCCCTCGACCCCATTCGTCACGGTCCACGACATTAAGTCGAAAGACGTTAGAAATGGGACGTGTACTTAGTCGACCCCTGGGCCAATTCCGGACTTCGGTCTAAGTGATTCAGGTCCCGTCCCGGGCTCTAAGTCGTAAAGATTGTTCGAGGGTACTCTACGCCCGTGACCGCCAAGGATGGGGGTCCAACTTAGTTGTCCTGGGAGGAGGAAACGAAGTAGAGTCGCAGACACGTTTACAGTCGAGGAGTCTCTCAGGAGAGGTCTGGTGGAACAGATTTTACATTAATAAACGACTTGTTCCCGTCCTTGGGATGACGGGACAAGCGACACAGGGGTCGTGGACAGCTCTCGGACCGTGTTTCGTCCGGGAGTTTATAAACAAGTCTCCACTCTAGGGTCGCACTCTCGACTTCTTTTACTTTAAGTCCCTCGGACTCAGAAGACGGGTTCCAGTGTGTCGATCCGTTTTGGTCTCGTTCCGGTGTCGTGTCGAGGGAGGACTGAAGTTTCGGGGTCGTTCGGTCTTTCCCTTCGTTTCAAACAAATGTTGGACGAAGGAGGGATCTTGAAGCCACAACCTTCCGTCCTTGTGTTCAGACAAGACGAACTACCTCTACGGACGACACACCTATTACGGCCCCTCCCCCTGGTACACCTTCGGTTTTCTTATCTACTTCAGGTCCTTACTGTCACAAATCCCACAACACCACGAAACCTTTTCCGTTTAAGTGAGAGGTACTTTGTGTGGTTTCCGTCAGAAAGGCGAAACACAGTCCGGAAAGGAGGATAGGCTGCACTGACAGAGAGGGTCCTCGAGTCTCCAGAGGGTTCCGTCTCGTGACCTTTTCCTCGTACGGTCCCTAAGGATTGACGGTTTTTTCTTAGAACACGGTATTGGGTCCTTGCCAAGAGGGAGAAGAGGTTTTTCAGTGGGTTCTCGTACTCCCTTTTCCTTCCCCGTTTTTCGTTCTTCGACAAAGGAAAGGTCGGTACTTACCTTTACGGTATTTTTGGGGTAAGTACCTTCGAAAGCCGACGATCACCCCTTTGATGAACCCGTACTTTTGGGTAGGGTCGGAGTACTTTCCGAGAGAAAGGTTTTCATTCCGAGGCATTACCCGACTTTTATTTTGTGAACAAAAGGGGAGTGACTTGGTCGACCCAATTGTAACGACTTCAAAGACGTTCTGCGTCTCCGGGACTGTTAGACTTCACTGGTCGTCTAGGGTGTCGGAGATCACTCGAGCAATACGAAGGAGGGTCCATGATCGACTCTCCTTTGAGTTTTATTGACTGTCTTCATCGATTATAAATAGTACGCGGACCATACCCCATTTGTTTCACAAAAGTTATAGACCGAATTAGGGATATTATTTCGACACTCCCTTCATGGTAATACCACGGGTAAATTGCCCTGTCCTTTTGACTCTGGATCCCTCTTACTGGCCGACCTCCAGTCTGACCTTCGTCCCCCGAGACCGGTGTGGGGATGTGACATGGGGACGGGATGTCCGGAGACTAGTCTTCAACGGGATTTCCAGGTCTCATCCCCTCCTCGGTCTTTAGCGAGAGGACAAGTAGTGAGACGGAAGGGTGGGATTCACCTCGTTTCCTACCTAGTTTGTCCTTCACTAGTCATCGCGACAGTGTGACCTACACGGACTGTTTTTAGTCCGAAGGTGTACATAAGGGTGTATAGCGGGGAAAGTGTAAACCCTGTGTGGTCCCCGATCAGGTCTCGGTGGATGACCCTGATGTTATAGTCGCCCTGACTACCTACGGATGCGGACGGGAAAAGTATAAATATTCCAGTGGGCCGGAACGTAGGCTGTGTCTTCAATAATTTACGAGCCCTCGGTATTCCCGACGCGAGTCACGGGACTTTGTTTCCGTTCCTCCGACGGTCGGGTAGTCTCCGTTCTTGTTTTCGTAAATTAAAGACTTCCTCGGCCGACCCTCGAAGAAATCTTGACCCACGGGTCGTGTGTACTGGTTGACCCTTACTTGTCACGCCCCACCCCCCCCTTTAGTTTCGTCCGAAAGAGGGATCATAGGTCTTTGTCGGAAGAAGTTTCCCCGTACCCCTCACCCCCTACTCCCTCCTTCTACGTAATTCGTTTCTCTCTTACCCAATGTTGTGACTTCTTAAAACAGGGCAGGGGTCAAAACGGAAAAGTACTTCAACGGTTCTTCTTGGAGAGAGAAGAGTAACATAATGGTTTGTCTCGGACAGTCGGACGTGGGATTGAAAAGGGTCGGTCTCGGAGTCGTCGGTCTACATGACCCTCCCGTGGGTCTAAGGAACAGGGGGTTTGTATTAGTAAGGTTAGGTCCGACCCCGACGGACCTTCAGTTGTAAGTGCCGTGTAATTATTCTTTGTAGACCGGTGGCTTCTCCCAACTGTGTCGTGTCCGCCCGTCACCACCCAAACGCCAATCCTGGGTCTCAATGTCTCCGACTTAATTTTTGTGTTAACCTTTTGTGGTCGATCAGGGTCCTTAGGATGTATACGTCATGACACCGTGAACCTTTTTGACAGGACGGATTCAGCTTAGTAAACCATCTCACTGAATCTGGGTGTCTCTCACCATGCTCTCTGGGGTTTGAGAGTGTAGTCCCTTTACGTCGGTTTCGGCCCGGGAGGACGTAGGTGTCACAGACCGGTGGTGAAGGTGGAAGTTATAAACATCGTCTACATCAGGGAGAGAATTTCCTTGTCGGAAACGTAAGAAAGGTACACTGAAGTTCACGTAAATTTTCCGCTTTTTACGTGCACACACGTATATCTGTACATACACCTAAATAGACACATCGAAGGGGGACGTCACCACGACAGAGGTCCTTAGGGTGTATTCCCCAGGATGGAGGTAAATACGTTCCGTTTGGGGCCCGTGACCAGTGGTGTCCGCAATGTACCGACCGGAGAGAGCTAGGCGGGGTCAGGCCAGTTGAAGTTTTGTTTTTCTGTTGTGTTCGTACAAAGGTGGTGGCCCGAAGGAGGTCTCGGGGTGAACACAGGGTCCGTCCTGTCGGACGGAAAGAGTGGGGTGGAGGAGACTAAGATGAAGTTTCGAGGAGAACCGCAACCCCTAAATCCCGTCCGCGACGTCCCGGGGTCCCCACCAGAGGGCGGACCCCTACCGACGCGCCTGGGTCAAACCCGACGGAGACCGCACCTGTGGTTCGGTGATTCTTTACCGGGACCGACCCCGAAACAGAGGGGGTCTGTGGAACCAGTGCCCAAAGATTCTTTGTTTTCGTTCTGGAAAGACGAGGGGCCTCAGGGGCTCTCCGCTGGTAACGCACGAGAGGAACTTGGTCCGACTACGAGGGCTCTTCCCTCGTCTTGCCCTGTAGGGGGGTGGTGGTGGTGGCGGTTTGGCGGGGTTTCAGTCCAAGCGCTGATCTCGAGGTTCTCCGACCTGCGACCCCGAACCCATGCCCCTAAGGCTGGACGGACTTCCCTTCTCCGTCTCCCCCGAAGGGACCCACGGGGATCTGACACTGTAAGTCCCAGTGCCAAGGGTCGAGCCGAAAAGGGCCCTAACCCCTAGGAGTGAATTTCGGAAGTCGGGGATGTTCGCGAGGGCGCGCGGGCCCGGCGTGGGGGCGATCGCCCCGGCCGAATGGACCCCGGTGTCCACGCGCCGGCGCCCCGCCTCCCTCGGACGTGTCCCCGCGAGCTCCGCCCTGCCCCGTGGGCCTCTGACCGGGGCGAGCCCGCCCCCTGTGAGTGGCTCGCCGACCTCTCAGAAAAGGCCCTCGAGGCCGACTTGTACCGGCCCGCGGAGGACGTGCGTCGCGGCAGGCAAGCAGGCAGGCGTGGCGCCGGCGCTCCCGCCCAGCGGACCCGCCCGTGGGAGCCGCCGGCCACCGGACAGAGGCGGAGCGACGGGGGCCGACCGAGGCGTCGCGTGCGGACCGGGAGGAGGGAGCGGGCACGGAGAGCGGGGGGGCGGGCGTCCAGGGAGGGAGAGAGGGCCGTAGGGGGGCGGGAGGGGCCCAAGCGGGGCGCCAGGTGCCCGGGAAGGGTAGGGAGGGCCGCGCGCGGGTCGACACGGACAAAAGAGGGGAAAGGCCGAAGGGCGGCCGGGTAGTCCCGGTTGAGGGAAGGGAGTGGACCCGGGCGGAGGGGAGTTCCGAGAAGGGAGTGGGAGCGGAGCCTCCAATCCCCGTCCCCTGTAGAGGTCCAGGGAGAGGACATCGACCCAATACCCCCCCCCCTCCCCGCCGCCCCCCCTTCTCCCCCCGTCAAAAATTTTAATTTTGTATTAAAGGGGTGTCATTTTTAGTGGGTAGAATCACGTCTCAAGACCGTCAAAACTAATTAAGTGTGTCTGAAGGTTGGTGGTCGTATTAGTTCTATGTCTTGTCAGGGTAATGGGGGTTTTACCTGATAAAATTGTCAAACATTGAATGTATATTAGATGAAGTATAAATGATTCAACCATCTCCTCCTCTTCCTACTTTTTACCAGGATAGATGAAGATGGGAATAATTCATTAGTGTCTGTTCCGTTCGAACTTTGGGGTCCCGGGTACACGAGTAAGAGAACGATCGATTGGAAGAAGGACTTAAGAAAAACGAACAGAGGAATGACGATGACGACGATGACGATTCAGCGAAGTCAGCACAGGCTGAGACACGCTGGGGTATCTGCCGTCGGGTGATCCGAGGAAACAGAGACCCTAAGAGGTCCGTTCTTATGACCTCACCCCACGATAACGGAAGAGGTTACGTACTTTTACTTTTCGCTTTCACTTCAGCGAGTCAGTACGGCTGAGTCTCTGGGGTACCTGACGTCGGGTGGTCCGAGGAGGCAGGTACCCTGAAAGGTCCGTTCTCATGACCTCACCCCACGGTAACGGAAGAGGCACAGAGGAATGATAGGATTCCCTTTAGTCAGGACTTACAAGTAACCTTCCTGACTACGACTTCGACTTTGAGGTTATGAAACCGACGGACTACACTTCTCGACTGTGTAAACTTTTCTGGGACTACGACCCTTTCTAACTTCCGTCCTCCTCTTCCCCTGTAGTCTCCTACTCTACCAACCTACCGTAGTGGCTGTGTTACCTGTACTCAAACCCATTTGAGGTCCTCAACCACTACCTGTCCCTCCGGACCTTACGACCCGGTACCCCAACGTTTCTCACCCTGTACTGACTCACTGACTTGACTTGACTTGGAATGGTTATATAATTTTTTTTTTTTTTTTCTATGTTCTCATGATTGGAGTGTCGTAACAACTCTCTTTATTTAATTCTGTGGTTTGTCAAAATGAAAGGATCGCACACTCTACTCACGTTAACACGTCATCAAACTCGTAAGAAACCGTAACGGAAAGAAACCCTAACCTTACTTTTGACTGGAAAAGGTCAGGACACCGGTGACGACTCAAAAGGTTTAAACGACCGTGTAACTCACGTCGTGAAAGTGTCGTAGTAGAAAGTCCTAAACTTTCTCGAGTCCACCTTACGGTAGTGGAGGTGATCGAAACAAGCATCACTACGAAAGATTTCGGGTGAACTGAAGTGTAAGGTCCTACAGACCGAGATCCACTCACTGGTATGGTAGCACTAATAGAACCAGCACTTCTAGAAAAAACATGTCAAGAAGACACATAAGAACGGTAGAGAAGAATTATAGAAGACGAAGACAATCCAGGTATGGTAAAGACAGAAAATAGCTCGGGTAAAAACGTACTTTACAAGGGAACCATAGAGATTAAAAGAACTTCTCTAGAGATTAGAAAGGGTAAGACAACAAAAGGAGATAAAGAAACGTAACTAGTGACTTCTTCCGAAAGAATAGAGGAGAACGATAAGAAACCTTGAGACGTAAGTCTGTGAATATAGAAAGGAAAAGAGGAAACGAAAAACGAGGAGAAGAAAAGTGTCGATAAACGTTCCGGAGGGGTCTGTCGGTAAAACGAATAAACGTAAAGAAAAGGTACCTCTACCAGAACTAGGGACAGATTCTAGAAACCTTCCTTACTACGATTTCGACTTTGAGGTCATGAAACCGGTGGAGTACGCTTCTCAACTAAGTGACCTTTTCTGAGACTACGACCCTCCCTAACCCCCGTCCTCCCTTTTCCCCTGCTGTCTCCTACTCTACCGACCTACCGTAGTGGCTGAGCTGCCTGTACTCAAACTCACTTGAGGCCCTCTACCACTACCTGTCCCTCCGGACCGTACGACACTAAGTATCCCAGTGTTTCTCAGCCTGTGTTGACTCGTTGACTTGACTTGACTTGACTTTACTTGTCAAAATGTACAATATTGTCCTCGGTTGACTCCCGAGTAAATTTCTAGTCAATAATTTTTTGTCTTCTAACGTTCGGTATCACAGGCGAACCGTACCTATAAAATCGAGTTTATGGTAGAGGGAAACTCCGTCCTCTATCTACCCGGCGTCCGAGTTGTCAAAGAGGGGACACCTGTCTTTGAGGTATTTTCGTTCTACTACCTCCTCCGACCTGGTACGGGTCCATTCTCTATTTTCTGATGTAAAAGGAGTAAGAACTTCAATTCCTCCGGAGGGACTAATGTGTACGCGACTTTCCGGGGAGTCTCCAGTCTTCCTTCCCCCCCGCAGTGGAGTTTCATTCACTACGCTGATGGGTATCCGGAGAAGTGATCTTAGGTCGAACCGATTCTCCACGGGTACGGGCGTACCCTCCTAGGGCTCTATTTGGTTTATGTCTGAGTCTTGGTCCGTTTAGTTTCGCTGACCGGTTTCCTTTGGACCTTCTTTACGGGGTATTTTCACTAGATCTGCTAGTGTTCCCGCTCTGAGAGAGAGTCGGGTCGGCACACAGGTTGGTGTGCATGACGTGAAATTGAATAAAGCGTGAAAATTAGAAACACCCTTAATAAAATACGTTTTGACTTCTTGATCCCGGACCAGTGACTGTTACCAAATCACCGATCCTAAGCCGTGAGACGGTGTTGGACTGGAGTTAGAGACCTACCCCTTGGCTTCGGGGTGAAGGTCTACGATGTCCAACTCCGGTAGGCTCTAGTGAAGTTCTCTTGAAAGGACTGGGGGACACCATTGTAGAGAGTGTGTGTGAGGGAGTATGCCGTCCGTCGTGTGCTACTCTAATAGAGTAAATGGACAAACGGTTTTCTTCTGTAAGAACAGGTACAGTTTTTCTATCGAGAGGGTCAAATCATAAAAAGGTCCACTCTGTGACTTGAACTCACTTCTTTTCGTCGAACGGACCCCATTTCATCGTTTAATCACCGATTCGGTCAGATGGATATGGGGTTTAGGTTTTGTTGTCTTATTGTGTCGAATATATATATATGGGAGACACACACTCCATACATAATCGAGTTCCCGTTCCAAACCAAACTCAAGGTCCGGTCTTGATCACACTTCGGTCACTCCAGAAACGGACTCCTCGTTTTAGATGTCCCCATGGGTGTTTGAGTCAGTAGTTCTAAAAATCCGTTATTAAATTCCTCAGTTTTAATTATGTTTTTTCAGGTACTACTTGTCTTACAGTAAAATTTCTATCCTAGAATGGGATGTACATGTGTAGGAACAGAATCAGTGGAGAGGGATTAGGATCGGGACCCTTTTTACGAAGTTTTTAGTTAGCGGAATTGTCAGCTGAGGGGAGATATCGTAAAAGATGAATGGGCGGTGGGCGGTAGTGGACACCTCCCATACGAACGTCTCCCGTTTGAGGTATCGAGTAAGGAGAGAAATGACGGGTCCGGATCGTGCCCAGACCGGGTAACATTTACGGAGTGTAAACAATTGACTGATTTATCTTCCGTCATCGAAACCATCCCCACCTCCGTCCCTCACACTCGTTAAGTTTCGAGTCAATATTAGTCAAGATCGGGTCCTACGAGTGGATCGGAAGAGTCGCCCACCGGTGTGTCGGTAGAGACGGGACGTGACGTCCACCGGAACATTGACCGTCTTCGTCCAGTCTTCCCGTCACAAGTGTCCCATCGATACCGGGTAAACGTGAAATTAATATTCCTACAAACCGCTTCCAGTCATTGTTTTGGTCCCGTGATGTTCGACGATTGTCTACCTCCCTTACTAGAGGAAAAAGTTTGACGGACCCTCTTTGATGTCCCCGGCCCCGTCTTGGGGACGGGGTACAGAGCGAAGACCCATCCACACCCACCACCTCCTCCGTTGCGGGACCTCTGTGTACCAAACTTAAAAAGGCCTGGAACTGAAAACAATGAACTAGTTTCTCCTCTTTTCTCCATGCACCAGAGGTGTGTAAATAGTCTTGTGTGGTGTACGTGTTCTGGGTTAGGGTGGGTTGTTTCCCGCGGCTCTCCCGTCGTGGGAGGGTGGACGGGATTTTCGTGGAGAAACACCTACTCAGGGGGACTCAGGCAGAGAAGTCTCGTTCTTGTTCAAAAGGGTCTTAAATAAATATTATGTGGTCTCCGAGTGAATACTCTCCCGTCATAGAATGAATAGATAAGTTGTTGGTGAAATAGAACGAATCCTTCTATTTCGAATCATTGGGTCCTTCCTTTTACATGAGAGTGACCGTCGATATGCACTTGTCATCTGTTAAAATAAAACGAAATAGTGGTGTACACGGAAAGTGTCTGTAGAAACTACATACAAGGAAGAAGTAGAGAGTTCCGTTATGTTAATGTCTTGAACTTCTTAGTAGGAGGCCTTGATGACTGTGCCCGTCTACGGAAACGGTATGATTCTTCGTCTTTACGTTTTGGGTCCATTTGACAACCCGAAATTGATCAGAATTTTCCGTACGTAGTTCTTGGACCTTTCTTTGTGTTTTAGCATGTTACCTAACTACCACTTTACCATAAAAAAAAAAGAAAAACGGAAAAATTACACGTATACGAGTAAAATATCAGTCTTTACATTTGAATAAATGGATCTGACTCTTAACACAGAAACAACAGACTTCGGAAGACTGTGGTCTACACCTAGTTCACTTCGTTCCCCGACAAAGAGAGAGGAAGAGAACCAGATGTACACGGACAGAAGGCATAAAAATGTAAACAAAGAACAGATTCCGACACTGACAATTTGGTTCACTTCGGTGACTACGGGAGAAGGATGTGTTGACGTCCTTTCGAGTCCCTAGACAGGTGTCTCATAACAGATTCTATCTCTTCTTGTTGTGTTGTAGAGTCGTGTCGGAGTGGGTACACGTATAAAGAAAGACCACGAAAGATCTTTGTTAAGATTCATAAAGTTGTCCCGATTTTAGAGGTACTTGTCGTCGGTTGTGAATCTTCGAGGTAGTTTCGTAGAAGGATTAGTCTTCAGATGTTTACCATAAAACTTTTTCTGGTACACTTCAGTGCACACCACTCCCAAACCTACCTTCATTGATCTCTATGTGACGAGAGAACGTCCCCCTAATATACTTTGAAAAAGGAAAGAAAGGTTACGTGTACGAAGACTCCAGGTGTTTAAAAGAACATACTCGTACTCTGACTGTATTATTAGTCTTTTTTAATTTAGGTCTCTCTTCACCTTATTTTTCACAACCGTCCGATTTATAAAGTGTCCCGAAATTTATTAAAATCTAAATAGTTATATTAGATTATACATATGTCGTTTTTACAACCTTTACTATTTTTCAGGATGTGATTCGTCAGTTGTAGAAAGAAAAACTTTTCGGAATCCTAAGACGTCTCTGTGACCGGGTCGAATTGGATTTTAAATTTAATGCTTTTTTCGTGTTTATACACCATTTACCTATCAGTACTGTCACAACAAAGATTCTCCCTTTTCTTTTTAGTGTGTGTTAGATTTATAAACAGTCTGTTGGACAATTTATTTATCATCACACAGGAAGGTTACCTTAAGATGGGTCTGTAATTTTTACTTCAACATCTTGTATATAGGACAAGGTAGACCTTTCGTCCAATATTTTAATCGTTATACTCAAGAATAAACGTTTTCTATAACCCATGGACAATGTGAAAGTTTTTATACGTAGATAAACTTATAACTTTTCAGATGTCTGACATTATTTTTTAATGATGTTTGACACCACTCAACTCCAAAGTCAAAGTTCACTAAATATCAAAGGGAAAACGAGTAGATTAAAAATATTTTATTCACATGTGAGGAACGTGTTATTTATTTCCATTTTTATATTTTATATAATTATTAATATATTGAAAAGTTTCAAGATCTTCTAATCCTCCAAGATTCACCATCTTATATCTACCAAAAATTGGATGGATAAGACAAAGATATTCTTTGTACACAACAAGACTTAACTCCGAAGACTTAAACTTTTATACTACCTAAAATTTATACGTGTGTATTGACAGAACATTCTGTTTATCGTCATACGAACCCTTCTCCTTAAAGTCCAAAACACAGAAACGTTAACAGATTCAAAAAGGGTACTGTACACAGAAAACATTAGTGTCTTTTTTACAAAAACAAAAGAAAAGAAGATTGTGAGGGAAGTTGGTACGTGCACTCCGAAACATTATGATATAAGGAGTAAAAGGATCATAGGAATATTTTCGTGTCTCTACGTTGTGACTGAAAAATTTACTAAGGAAAATGAATCTATCGTCAGATGACAAACGTTTCATGTAAGTATTTATAGTGTAGGGTTGCGGCTCTGAGGGTCCTTCGCATCTTCTCCTTTATCTACGAGTGGTTCCACACGCTAGACGGTAGTGGAATGCGACAATTCTCTCCACCAACGCCTTTCTTACTTCGGATCGAGACAATAGGGTCCAAGAGGACTAGACAAGGATGGAGACCCCTACTGAAAGGTAATTTCGACGGAGAGAGAGTGAGTGTGTAGGTGTGTTTGTGTGTCCCAAGTCCCAAGGAGTGTGCGGACTCTTCCTACCCCACGTAGGTTTCCCCGTAGAAATGAAATGGGTTTCGTGCGAACTTCCTGGTCATACAACGCCTCTCTCTCACTTGTAGGAAGAGAAAACTGATGGAAATAAAGGTGAAGGAGGGGTCGGAGAAAAGGGGAGACGAGTGGAAGTTCCGACGGGGAAAGAAGGTCGAGAGTTCCGCACCAATGTAAGAAAAGGTCAGTACGGAAGCCAGTGTCCTTATCCTTAGTCCTTTTCCTCTCATTTCCTCGAAGGACCATAAAGGGGTCAACGGAATCAGACACGAACTTTTCGTAGGACGTTTACTCCTATCATCAAACTATATCCTTGACCATAAAGAGAGTTAGGAATCAGTTTTTATTTTAGATTGGGGTCAAGGGTGGGAGGACAAATACCGGAGATGGAGTGGTTCTATGTCTTAATAAGTCACCAAGAGTTGGAAACGTCCGAGTATGAAAGACTACCATCTGTGATTCTCCCAAGTGAACTTCCTTAATTTGTGAGTTCTGTTCTGATTGACCCAGTCGTTAGTCCTGTTTCGTTAGCGAGTATATTCCTTTCCGGGTGTCGACGGGAAAAGGAGAAATCGTGGTTGGTCGAACCTACCTTGTCGTACATAGTTTGAACCGACGTGGGATCCTTACTGAACCCCTTGAGCATTCTTAGGGTCACGGGTCCAGTATGGGGTCCGGTTGCTTTAGTCAGAGGGCCCCACACCGAGTCAGTGGTCGTAAAATACTTGAGGGGGGACACTAAAGTCGGACGTCAGTGTTTCGTCTTGGTGACTGAGACACTGAGAAGTCCGTTTCCGAAGAGTGTCCGTCGAACAGACCGACACTAGACGTGGACGAGACGAAAAAAGGAAGGAAGGTCTTCGACATGGGTCGAGACATGGGTAGCCTTATTCGACAAGTTGTAGGTCCATTACGCACTATTATGTATAGATTTCTCCCGTCCAGGTCCAAAGATCCCTTGGAGCACAAACGATACGAACCCATATCTGTTGGTTCGCACCTCGTTTATCCTGTCTCGACTCGAGACGAGGTTTCTTCACTTTCGGACCCCAACCACTATCTCCAGTCCGAGGAATAACCGACACGCAAGTCCAAAGGTCCCCCTCTACATATGGATTACTCCTGACAAGTTCCCTTTACACCGTGTCACGAACTACATCAGGGGTGGGGTTCTGTATTCCGTAGAAGGTATTTTATAAACGTCTATCAACCGTATGACTCTAGGACCTTTCCCCGACTCGAAACACAGTTCCGACCAGTTCACGGTTGAGACTCGACTGACGACCACTGTTCCTCCGTCGGATATGGACCCGAAGTTCTCAGTTTTCAGTGAGTCGTTGTGATTGTTACGAGTACCCACTCTAACACAACCTCCCACACACGACCCGAGTCCCGGAGGACTATCTCCCTCCGGGTGACCTATCTCTGGACCCATTCCAATGGTCGGTTCCACTGAAGACACGAGGTTAAGTCATCGGAGACACTCGTGTCTCTTGTTAGTTTAGGTGCTACAAACACTTTCTTTGCACGACTCAGCGAAGTAAACACAGGTCGAGAAACGTTGGGGTACCGGACATCGGGTGGTCCGAGGAGACACCGTAAAGGGTCCGTTCTTATGACCTCACCCAACGACAAAGGAAGAGGTCCCCTATAAGGACTAGGTCCCTAATTTGGGTCCAGAGGCCACAGAGGACGTAACGTCCGCCCAAGAAATGAGTGACTCGGTAGTCCCTTCGGGTTCCTGGAGGTTAAGGGGGGTCTACCGTATCTAAAGTACAGATGGTAAATGACAACCGAAGAGTTGTCTGTTTTTTTTAACAAGTTTCCGGGTTTTATGAAGTTTCTCAATTCAATAGTACAGTCACTGGGTCTTAAAATCACAAAACATTGTCGAAATAGTTTACCTAGGTTAAAAAGTTCTAAAGTTGGTTGACGGAAGAGAATAGATGGTAAAAGTACTTGAAGAAGGAGAATTTGATCGTCGTAAGGGGGGGGTGGTGGTTTTTTTTTGGGTGGACTAGAGTATAGAACTTTTCTATGAACTTAGAAAGATCGACCCTTTCAACGGAAAAAAGAGATCCGGTCGTCAAAGTTGGGTTCGACGTGTATTCTTATTGGACTCCTCAATAAACGAAAGTATACAATATTGACCGGGGTAGGATCAGAGAATTTATACACTAAGGACTCCACTCTGAATTTTTACCTCTCACAATTTCGAGAGGTCCACTCAAACTTCAGGTGAGTCCAACTTTTGGAGCTTAGGTACACAAAGGGGTGCTAAAGAAAGGAGTAAACGGATCTAAGGGGAAGGTAGACGGTTGATGAAGTAGGAGTAGGAGGTGAAGGGGGTAAGAGGCATGAGTTTCATCTCTCATGCGACGAAGATACACCCACTGTCTCCTCCGTCTGTGTCTAGTCCAACTACGAAACTTAAGGAACAAGAGGTTTCCACTACAGTCGTTGGTCGTCGGAACTTTAATGATGGACCTTTGAGTGAATGTACTGTATTAGGACGATTGAGTCTTGGACCTAAATGTGTTTTAGACGTTCACCATACTTATGTGTAACTTTAAACTCTTCGTCACGAGATTAATAGTGTACCGGAGTGTAGGAGTAGTGTCCTGGTGGGGCTTCGTGGTCCTAACCTTAAGATGGGAGGTTTGGGAGTCAGGGAGTTCCATGACTAAGACGTACTTCGAGACAGGATGTATACGACGGTCTCTGTGGCTAAGTAAAGTAAGAATACTGTCGAGACACCCCAACCGAATAATAATAATAGGGATTTACTTTCTTTTGTTCCGAGTCTCTTCACTGTACCAAACAGATTCGATTATTCACTGTCCCCGAAGGGACCTCTGAGTCACCATTTCTTAGCAGGACGGTTACGTCCTCTACACCCAAGCTAGGGACCCAATCCTTCTAGGGGACCTCTTCCTGTTACCGTTGGGTGAAATCATAAGAACGGACCTTGTAGGGTACCTGTCTCTTCGGACCTCCCGATGTCAGGTACCTCGGCGCTTTTCTCAGTCTGTGCTGAATGACTACTTTGTTGTTCACTGTCTCCACTCTAAGACCATCTCCAGACAAGCTAAAGTTTCAACCAAGAGATGTTGTTTCGTCTTTCAGTCCACGAAGAGGGTCTTAGCCCGTTCGTGTATCTCGTCCACTCTGCCGGGTACGGTGGGATCGGGTAGACCGAAACGTACCTTTGAACGATCTAGGGGAGAGACCACTGTGGTCTCTTCCACTCTACTCGACAGGACGAGGTCGCTACATAGTGACAGAGTGGAACCTTTACTGGTTTTCCTCTCAATTTTACCACAAGTGTCATGGCGACTCTTGGGAGGTCTCTCGTGTCAGATAAACCGGGGAAGGACCGTCTTAAGAGGACCTATACCTCAAGTAAAGGAGAAGTCGTCTCTTAGTCTAGAGAACTCATAATTTCGAATATGAACAGAAAGTACAAGAGAGGAAGTTCGGTTTTTTAGTAGTTTGGTCTACCGGGAAAGAAACAGTACTCGTCCTCTTCGTGTCAAATTTCGTCAAATTTTTATTTATTTATTTATTTTATTTGTTGTTGACCTTGACTCAAAACTTGTCACTTGGAAGGGAGGATCGTATATTGGTCCAGGTATATGTCGGTTCCACGATTCACTTTAGTGAACGAGAGACCGGGTGTTTCGGTGGAGAAAGTAGAAAATTTGTCCTATTAGTTACGGAACTTTTGTTCTAGAGTCGTCTCCGGGGACCGTAAAGAGCTCGAAGATTTTACCTACTCCTCATCTGACTTAACAGGAAAGAAGTCTTTCCACCAACGGTTCTGTGCAGACACAATCAGTACCGTCGGGTCGATCAGTTTGTCATTGGGAGTGTCCGGTCACGTTTCTCGACAAATAAAGGACGAGTGTAGTGTTAGGTTCCGTTCCCCACCCCCACACCCCTACCCACCCTCTCCCTTGGCACAACTAAGGTGGGTCTGTAAGTCCGGATACTAAGAGGATTGTGAACGTAGACGGTAGGGGGTCTCCATGTGTCAGGTTATTGTTCAGTGCTCAGTATACACGGTAAATTTACTTTTCATTTTTAAGCGAAGGAGTCAGCATGATCGGTGTACAGGTCAAGAGTTCTCGGAGTATTCTCATCTTCGATGACATGACCTCTCACGTCTTACCTTTGAAAGATAGTAAGGTCTTTCAAAATAACCTGTTGGACGAGACTTGGAAGCCCAGAAGGTGACCTGACAGACGTAGACTGGACGTCCGTTCCTTGTCCACTCTAACTCTTTCCAGTCACTCCTTCTAAGTCTAGTCTACACCCTCAACCCCTGTGTAAAGGGGGGTCAAGGTGTACATTCTTCCACTCTGGCTCAGGGGGGTGTCGTCCCCACGACCCTTCACTGTTCGTCGAGACACGCGTCCTTCTTAGTGTCTCAGTGTCTGGACCCACTCCGGCCCGTAGGACCAGGGTCCTCGGAAGAGTCTACACGTGGTGTAGGTAAGGAACACAAAGACCATCTTGATCGGTTTTTATACTTCCTTGTGACGGAATCAGAGTTAACTGTGGCCATAATTAAGAACCACTTTCTGTGTCTTTAATTCCACAGTCACTCCCGACTGAGAATCCATGTCCTTTAGAAACTGTTCCCAGTCGGTGAAGTGGACTATCCCTGTCGGAGGATTGTGAGTAGAGAAGCTACCGTCTAGTACACCTTTTCTGTGACGACAACAAAAAAAAATTTGAGATCTAACCCCGACCCTTTGTATGAGACATTTGTCAGTCTATGTTTTATAAAGTTAGAAACGTCCCGTGAGTCAGAAATAGTGTTGAGTTGAGACATTAACATCACGTTTTCGTCAGTCTCTACCTCCTTACTCTGACTGAAAGGCATTTTCAAAATAAATTCTTTTATTCACCATCCAGTTTAAACCGGTCGTTCGAATCAAACGACTGGAGACCGGATTCAGAAAGTGGTCCAGGAGAAGTGAAATTCGTTTTGTCGGGAAAGAAGACGGGTAAGGGAGGGTTTTCCGACCATTTTTCTTTTTACCTTTATCCCTACGTACGTATCTTGTTCGTGTGACGACACGATTCGTGAAATGAACTCAATTGACTTCAAGGGAATTAAGAGTGTTGAGAAATTCAATCTAAAACACTATCGGGGTAAAATGACTACTCCTTCGACTCCGTGTTTATAGTTTTCTTGGTCTCGAAAGTGTTAAGTGTCCGGGTCCCAGGAAGAAAAAGAAATCACAATACCCTGGGAGACTGTGTGTCGTCTAGCTGAATATGTTGACAAACTAGCTAAATACGGGTGTTGAATCCCCCTACGATAATTCATAAATGAATCCTCAGGACACAATATCCTCACACATCTTCGACAGTTCGGGACCTCTTCCCGTGTTGTTGGGTGAGATCATAAGAAGGAACCTCTTAGGGTTCCTGTCTCCTCGGACCACCCGATGTCAGATATCCTAATGTGTCTCAGTCTGTTCTGCCTTCGTTGAATCGCACGTCGTACGTACCCTGGGAGTGGGAAATATTTCAAAGAGCTCCCCTAAGTCTCCAGATCCTTGGTTACTACGGTCCCCAACTAGTTTCACTGGTGATGACAGAGAAGGTTCAAATCATGTCACAGTGGGAGGTGTCTGGGGAGGAAGTATTTTCCTATGTAACGTCTCTATACATCGGTTACTTTCGTACAAGATACTTTTTCCTTCACACAGGTTTCCTAGAATGTTTATTTGTATCTCTTGATCTTCCGTGTCTCAGTGACACTTCAATGTAGAACAAAGAAAAAATCCAGACGAATCTACAATGAAATCAAGTGAATACATACAAGGATGGGAAATAAGTCTGGACACCCCACGACGGGAAAGAGACTTAAGTGAGTTTCTCGGGGAAGGTACTCTTTTCTTTCAGTCTACCTGTCTTTTCTCTTTTCTCAAAGAGTTCGGACCGTGTTTTTAAGAAGATCTCAGGTCCACTAGTACCGACTCTCAACGTTGACCTTTTACCGTTCATTTACTTTAAAAATATTTACGTTAGGGTACAATGTTCGACATTCTCTCGAGGAATACAGTTGCCGACTCAATCTTCTTACATTTGATTCACACATGTCGGTCCAAACCTAAAAATTCCCAAAAGAGGACTAGTGTTTTTAATATAAATAACGTCTTTTGTGTTCTGTAATTTTTTTGTCTTCTTTTTTAGAATTTATATGTGTTAAGGTACTGACTCTCTATAGAATTTGTAGAATCTGGTACACAAAGGTTTACTTGTTTCTACGTATATATATATACACACACACACAGACACACACACTTATAGATACATGTACATTATTTAACAAAAGTTTTTTAACCTAGTTTGACATGTATAAAGAAACATTGCACGAAAAAAGGGGAAGTAGATGGGACCCGAAAAAGAGTGTGACGTTTATAAAAGGTGTCGGTTGAAAGGTTTCCGACGTCTCTTAGGATAATTTAGGAGGACAACCTGTGACTCCAACAGAGGGTAAAACTATACCATTTATCACGATGCACAGGTGTAATTACAATAAAATTAAGTTATGTGTGTATATATTCTTCACTACGGTTCATTTTCTCACTGTGACAATTTACGGAGTACAACATAAATAGGATTTTGTAACTTTGCTACGAAACCCCTGTCCAACTGTCCCAGTTTACACACTTAAGGGGGAGGAGGATCCCTCCACTCTACGAACCTGTCGGTGGGGTACGAATACTCTACTCGTCTAGGGGAGTCCAAGTGGTAACGGGACGAACTGCGAGACGGAGGTCCTAAATCTTTTGCAGAGAGTCGAAGAAGTTATTATAATTATTATTATGATTTCCCTGTCTTCTCCCTTTTTTCACCTACCAAAGACAAACTTCGACTTAACACAAAGGACTTTTAGGTGTCCAACTTTGACATTCGGAGACTTGGAGTCTTCCACTGACATAAACCTCTATCCGAGAAATTTCTATACTAATTCTATTTTAATTTAGTCTATTCTCTAATTGTAAGTTGTATATATTTGTCGAGTATGTTGAGTTGGAGTCTCTTTGTTCGTTGGACTAATTTTTTGCGTCGTGACTTGTCTGTAAAAAGGTTTCTCCTTTACGTCTACCGGCTGTCCGTGTGAAACTTTTCTACGAGTCGTAGTGATTAGTAGTCTCTTTATGTTCAGATTTGGTGTCACTCTATGGTGGAGAGTGGACAGTCTCACCGATAGAAGTTTTTCTTGTGTTTAGTATTTACAACCGGTCCTACACTTCCCTTAGGAACATGTGACCAACAATTCTTACACTTAACCACGTCAGTGACACCTCTTGTCATACCTCTAAAGAGTTTCTTGATTGTTATCTTGATGGTATACTGGGTCGTTAAGGAAAGAAACCATGTATAGACTTTTTTTTTTTTTTTTTCTGTATAAGATTTTCTGTCTGTGTGGAGTCACAAGCGTCGATGTAATAAATGTTAACGGTTCTGTACCTTTGTTAGACATAAAGGTAGTTGTCGACTTACCTATTTCTCATACTTCACACCTACATATGTGTGTGTGTGTCTGTGTGTGTGTGTGTGTATATGTATGTTACCTTGTGGTGAGTCGGTATTTTTTTCTTACTATAAAACGGTAAACGTCGTTGTACCTACGTGAACCTCCCATATAATACAATTCGTTTTATGTAGTCTGGCTCTTTCTATTTTGTGACATACTATAGTGAATATGTACCTTAGATTTTTTGTGTCTTTTGATCACTTATATTGTTCGACTGAGTGTCTATGTCTGTTCTTTGATTGTCAATGGTCACCCCCCTCGCTATATTCACACCTCCTCACCCTCCATGTTTCATGACCCATATTCTATCCAAGTTCCTACAAAACATTTTGAGTCCCTTGTCTTGGTCATAAAACATTATTGACATATACCTTTCATTAGAAATTTTCTATTTATTTTAAATTTCTGTCTTTTTTTTTCTATTTCCCTCCATAAATTTTTTTTTTCTATTTTACTTACTCCGAATTAGGTTATACTTACACAGGAATGTTCTTCTCCCCTAATCATTGTGTCTGTGTGTCTCCCTTCTACGTCCCTCTTTTGCCAGTCAGAAGTGTACGGTCCTCTGTCTGAAGTGTTCTTTGGTTATGACGAGTGTGGGACTAGAACCTGAAGATCGAAGGTCTTAGTACTCTCTTATCTCCATACAACAAATTCGGTGGGTCGAACACCTCGAAACGATAACGTCGAGATCGTTTGTCTATGTCGGAGGATTGAGAAGAATTCTCTTTAAGACAATTTTGACAAAAAGGGATATTTTCATTGTTAGTGGGAGTGGAGAAAATAAGGTCCCCTCAGTTTGGGAATTCGTGTCCGTCAACATCTCAGCCTCGTTACTTTGGCTAAACCTCTGAGTCCTGAGTCCTCGAAGTCGTTTAGGAACTACATGCACCCGGAGTCGTAAGAGCATAAACTTTATTTCTAAGATTAAGGACACTATTCATTATAAGTATAAACCTTTCTATGACTTGTACACGCTATACTTTTAGTGGAACGTGTCTTACATAATTGTCCTCCGTGAGCACACGAACGTGCGAGTCAGTACAGGTTGAGAAACCTTGGGGTACCTGATATCGGACGATCCGAGGAGGTAGGTACCCTAAGAGGTCCGTTCTTATGACCTCACCCAACGGTAAAGGAAGAGGTCCCCTAGAAGGGTTGGGTCCCTAGTTTGGGTGTAGAGGACGCCGAGGACGTAACCGTGTCTAAGAAATGGTGACTCGGCGGACCCTTCGACACCCTCCGTGACCTACTTGAGATAATCGGACACCGGACCCACTCGAGAAGAGTTAGGGTAGTCTATTTCACCCAGTACTCGTCGACATATTAGAAATTTTTCTCCTGATTCAAAAGTCTCGAAAAACGAAATTCCGTCTCGACGAAATAAATCGGGTGTGCTACGAAAAATTTTGAAGTCTAATCAACAGTTATAAAATTTTGAACCTCTGTGATGTACTTAAGACCCACAGAGGGAAAAATTCCTTCGTCGTCTAACCCGTCGTGACCCACGATGAGAGAATTCCGACAGTGGATCGTTAACGGGTCTATAAACTGAGACACCAGGGACCCGTGTCTTGAGTAGTCACAGTGGACAGTCCGGGACATCGTGACTTACACGTCGGGTTCCGAATTACGTCTGTGATTAAAAATATTTGTTTTACGTGTGTGTCTGTATATGTGTATAGGTGTCTCTTATATAAACACACAGAATTCAACGTATGGAATGTTGAAGTAACAAAGTTACGGAAAAGGGAAATTTGTAGGTAAAACTGAGTTTTGCACATAGAACGTAGGTTGCGTTGACTTTAGATTTTTGAGATAGTAAGGAATGTAGGATGTTTACACTCACTTTGAAACGTCAACGTGATTACACTAGATAATAAAATATGTACTCCAGGGGGGCGATCAAATGTCGGTTTGCAAATCGAAACCTTCTCCGGAGCCTTTAATACATCAAAGAAACATTTGGAAGCGAAACGATTTATATAGTCTCTAAATCCTTTCCAAAAACATTGGACTAAGTGACAAATATTCTTTATTTTCTTTTTCTTTCTTTGGGGATGTAAAGTAATCAGCACAATTAAAAGGAAGAAAGGGAGGGACGTTAGGGATTTAATAGTGGTTTCACGAGGGTCCATCAGGAGTTTGTCCAAACGGAGGAGGGTCGGGACACTTGGAGAGGTGACAGAACATAATCAACGATCCATTGACTTCTTCTAAATACGTGCAGATAACAATTAAAGCTTCTGTCAAGAGTCGAGACGGTATTTGTCGTACTCCTCGTCTGTGGTGTGAATGAATTCTCTCTGAGGAGAGCGGAAGGGACTCTGCTCCGTAAGGCCCCGTGTAGATGTTCCAGGTTTTTTAGGACCATTTGTAGGTTGACAGACGTTTTTGTCAAGTCTTTTAGGCTCTGTAAACCCGGGTAGAGGTCACGGGAGAGCACGGTTTAGGTAATCTTCAAAATAAGTTTCTGGTAGTAGACCGGAGAAGCAAACAGACGCTCTTTAGATTAGAAAGTGGGGGCGGGGGTGCACGGGTAGGAAGGGTCGTCGTGGTTTTAAGTCCGAACCTTACCTTTGGAAACTTGGGGTCTTCGTAGACGTTTTAATGAAGAGTTCGGTTACCAAAGTGATGAAAAAATTTCCGAGAAGAATTCGTGTTCATGGTAAATACGACCAAACCTACTATTCATACCGAAAATAACGGTGACGGACCCATTCACTACTCTCCCGGGCTAAATATACTACGGGGGCTTTCGGTTTCAAAATATCTCTCTAGTGTCAATATCGGCAGGACATGTAAACTCTTCGCCAAGAACAAAATGACCCGCGCCGGGACCCGTAGGGGGGTAACGTAGGAGTGTCGTTGAGGTGTTCTGAGGACCAAACACCGTAATGGAGACCAAATCCACTGAGGACCCCGAGTCCTCAGAAAGTCGACTACCAGGTCGAAACAACGAGGAACCAGATAGAAGGTGGATCCGAGACTCCACAACGAGATATTGTCTTTGGACTTGTACGACTAAATTTGGTCAGTAACTGTAAAGTAGTACATCTCCTAGGTTCCAGGGCAAGGAATCGCACTTTCTCTTCCCGGAGACAACAGGTCAGGGATGGATAATGGAGGAGTAGGACAGAGGGTAGTGCGAATGAACTGTAAAACGTAGAATGGTTGTGACGGAAACCGTGTCGAGGGACATGCAGTGGGACAAGGAGTAGGACCCAGAAACCAGGATCACAAATGAGACGAAGGTTTCGTGTGTGAGGGTCGTAGGTTTGTCATATCGCAGAGGAAGTCCTTCGCAAGAGGTTGTGGGGAAGGGGTAGAGTGAGGACGACTCCCTCGACGAGAGGGGGACGCGAGGGTCTTGCGAGTTATGAGAAGGTCGTAGAGACACCTTGACGAAAGACTACAAGACTAGTAGCCAGGGGAGGGGGTGTACGGACTCAAAGAAGGTTCCGTCGTAGATATATGGTAGATAAGGGAAAGTCATAAGGGTCCCGGATTAAGTCACAGGTCAGGTAGTGCTAGGAGTGACACAACTACCCTTCCTCACTTCTTTTGTCTTCTCTTTGACATTCTCCCTCCGGTCATGGTGGTAGTCTATTCCATTTGGTCCGAGACTCTGGAGTCCGTTGCGTAAATCATTCGTCTTCTAGGTCTTACACTTGTCCCTCTTCCTAGAAATGTTTAATAGGTTGGGTAGGATATTATATCATCTTTCTCGAGGACGAACGTATGAAGGTTCCTGTCCCACAAGTGACGGAGGGGTCCTCGGTAAGGGTAACGACCAGTCGATCGGACACTCTGAGAAGAAAGAACCCACCACGACTTTGGTGAAAGGGGTGCTCAGGGTAGTCTGACGAAGACGAAAGCAGAAGACGAGAATCTGTAATCGGAAGGACAACGCACCTATTTCGAGGACGGACGGAGTTAGTAGTAGTTTTTACGTTTTTATTGGTCTTAGGACCGGACTTGTATGCACGAAAGGTACACGAGATTAGATTTGGAGGGACTTTGTGTCACCTTTTCGTTCAGACTCTAGTGTGGCGATCTGTCAGTGTCTAGTCCGAATCTGGGGTTCCCTAGATGAGGTTCAAGTGTGTAAATTGATGGCGTGTTATGAGAGCAGGTAGACTCGGGAAGTCGATAAGCTGTGACTTTTCGATTCGTCTAATTTCCATGTATTAAACGTGACCCAAAAAAAGAAAAAAGAAGGAGATTATTGTCAAAATACCCGTAGAGAGCGAAGACTTCAAGCGAAGATTTTTACTTAAAGAATAGGAAGGAAAGAGGGGTCGAGGTAGACTCCTTTTTCTAGGGACCCAACGACCGAGACGTTTGTGTCACAATAAGTACCCCACGACGTTGTCCTACTCGGTTGAGTAATCAAGGTTTCGGAGTTTAATTAGAATGTAATGACAAGAACTTCCACTTTCCAGTAAAAAAATAGGAGAATCGACATAGGTGGGGGGCCCCCTCTTTGACCTAGAAATACGTCCGTCTCTGGGGAGGGAAGGAACCTGGTCGACAACCCCAAAGAGAAACAGCACTCACTTTGATATGTGTCTCTCGACCCTGACAAATTTTTTGGGTCTCGGACGCCAGAAAATTTCGTCCCATCAAAACATTTAGCACCCCATCTCTGTACTACTTCTTCGACCGTGACCCTCATGACGTTTTTCGCTCTCTGACTCTGACTGCCGAGACGGGTTTCCTTCGAGTACCGTTGATCCTCTCAGGAAAGAGAGAGGGCGTCAAACTGTTAGGGGGAGACCGTGGAGAATCACCGTCTTGGATCTTACCGTGGTCGACCGGCCCTCTTTGTCGTTAAGGTCGATGGCGTAGAGGTTTGTCCCCACTGAAACTCCGACTCTCTGTTGTCAAATTATTGATCGTGGTCGGTAGCAGGGATCTCGTTTCGAGACACGATTTCCGATCGTCGGACGACACAACTCCCCGAACGTCCCTCCCTCACGAGGTACAAGTGCCTTACCAGGTTCGGGCCTGGACTATTGAAGGGTTTAGTGTTCTCTTAGACGGGGGTGACTTACTCTATACCAAGGGTCCAACCCGACGGGGTCAATGTGCCGTTAAGGAAAACCCATCGGGGTCTACCTAGTTTCGACGTAACTCCTCCCCTTCTTTCGTCGTAACTTGCGTCGGACGAGCACAAGTGTCCTCGATAACAGAGTAGGGGTTGTCACATTGACCTCGTTTATGTGCCTGGTCACAAACGACGGGGTGGGCCCTGAAGAGGGTCGGGGTGTCCCTCCAATCCGTAAATTTCTCACCCCCACAAGTCAAGTCAAGTCAACGACTCAGCACAGGTTGAGAAACGTTGGGGTACCTGACGTCGTGCGGTCCGGAGGGACAGGTAGTGGTTGAGGACCTCAAATGGGTTTGAGTACAGGTAACTCAGTCACTACGGTAGGTTGGTAGAGTAGGAGACAGCAGGGGAAGAGGAGGGCGGAAATTAGAAGGGGTCGTAGTCCCAGAAAAGTTTACTCAGTCAGGAAACGTAGTCCACCGGTTTCATAACCTCAAAGTCCGAAGTCGTAGTCAGGAAGGTCACTTATAAGTCCTGACTAAAGGAAATCCTAACTGACTGACCTAGAGGAACGACAGGATCCCTGAGTGTTCTCAGAAGAGGTTGTGATGTTAAGTTTTCGTAGTTAAGAAGTCGTGAGTTGAAAGAAATATCAGGTTGAGATCGTAGGTATATACTGAAGACCTTTTTGGTAGCGAAACTGATCTACCTGGAAAAATCCGTTTCATTACAGAGACGAAAAATCATTCAACAGATCCAACTAGTATCGAAAAGAAGGTTCCTCGTTCGTAGTAAATTAAAGTACTGACGTCAGTAGTAGACGTCACTAAACCTCGGGGGTTTTTATTTCAAAGAGTGGTAAAGGTAACAAAAAGGTAGATAAACAGTACTTCACTACCCTGGTCTACGGCACTAGAAGCAAAAGACTTACAACTCAATTTTCGGTTAAAAAAGTGAGAGGAGAAAGTAAAAGTAGTTCTCCGAGAAATCTAGAAGTGAAAGACTGTATTCCCATCACAGTAGACGTATAGACTTCAATAACTATAAAGAGGGCCGTTAGAACTAAGGTCGAACACGAAGAAGACCGGGTCACAAAGAGTACTACATGAGACGTATCTGCAATTTATGTGTCCCACTGTTAAGTGTCGGAAGTGTATGAGGAAAGGGTTAAACCTTGATCAGACAACAAAATACAGGTCAAGATTGACCTGTATTGTTGTACGAAAGACTGGACGTATGTCTAAAGAGTTCTCCGTCCAGTCCACCAGACCATAAGGGTAGAGAAATTCTTAAATGGTGTCAAACAACACTGGGTGTGTCAGTTTCCGAAACCGTATCAGTTATTTCGTCTTCATCTACAAAAAGACTTTGAGAGAACGAAAGAGCTACTACCGTTAAACTAAAGAGACGGAAAAGATTTAGGTCGAACTTGTAGACCTTCAAGTGTCAAGTGCATGACATCTTCTGACCAAACCTCTTAAAACTCGTAATGAAATGGTCGCACATTCTACTCACGTTAACACGACATCAAACTTGTAAGACACTGTAACGTAAAGAAACCCTAACCTTACTTTTGACTGGAAAAGGTCGCGACACCGGTGACGACTCAAAAGGTTTAAACGACCGTATAAGTCGTTATGAAAGTGTCGTAGTGAAAAATCCTGGACTTTATCGAGTTGACCTTAAGGTAGTGGAGGTCATCGAAACAAGTACCACTACGAAGGATTCCGGGTGAACTGAAGTGTAAGGTCCTACAGACCGAGATCCACTCACTAGTATGGCAGTACCAATAGACCCAGTAGTTCTAGAAAAAACATATCAAGAAGACACATACGAACGGTGAAGAAAAATTATAGAAGACGAAGACACCCCAGGTATGGTAAAGACAGGAAATAACACAGGTAGAGACGTCCTTTACAAGGGAACCATGGTGATGAAAAGAACTTCTCTAGAGATCAGAAAGGGTATGATAAAAAAAGGAGATAAAGAAACGTAACTAGTGACTTCTTCCGAAAGAATAGAGAGACACGATAAGAAACCTTGAGACGTAAGTCTATCCATATAGAAAGGAAAAGAGGAAATGGAAAGTGAAGAGAAGAAAAGAGTCGACAAACATTCTGGAGGAGTCTGTTGGAAAAACATAAAGAAAAAGAACCCCTACCAGAACTAGTGACGGAGGACATGTTACAGTACTTGGAGGCAGGTATCAAGAAGTCCGTGAGACAGATAGTCTAGATTAGGGAACTTAGATAAACAGCGAAGGTGACATATTAGCATTCCCTAAACTAAATCCAGTATGGACTTACCAGATCACCAAAAGGGATGAAAGAAATTAAGTTCAGACTTAAAACGGTATTCTTCAAGTACTAGACTCCCCATCTCACACCGTTTTCACTACATACTCGGGACCCCTCCTCCCTTTTACATCAGAAGGAAAGTGTAGAGAGTCACGAAGAGGTACTATCTTCGGGATCTCTTTCGTGTCCGACGGCACGTCGGCACCCCAGATTATGACGGTCTTACTCTGTCTTTACTCAGGAAAGGGTCCCACGACAGGTAGTTTTCAAGGGGTTCTCATAGAACCTCGGTTTGCAGTGAAATTTTAACGTCGCTGATGTGTTTCGTCCCTTTTCCAGTTCTTCTCCCACTCTAAACCTCCTTCTTTCGTTTTTTCAGATCAAAAATTAAGTTGAAGTAAAATCTACTATAAGTCGTTCTTCAACTTACTGGGACACTTTGTTCGGGTTCCCTAATATAAATAACGTACAGTACCAAGGGTAAGTCAAATTAAGAGAGAGTTTCTGTCTCTTCGTCGTCCCGTGATTGGGGTGGTCTCTACTTTTGGGGTTCTCACGCTAACTCCTGACCCCGACCGTTCTTTCTTGCCGAGATTTAGTCCAGGTCCACACCTGTGTCGTTAATGAGGTCGACGATGAAAAGTGGAGGTTCAGCTCGACCGTAACACCCCTTCCTCCCGTACGCCGGTTTGTCAAGACGGTCAACCGATTTCTGTGGAATGAGTAAGACAGGACCTTTCCCTGTCTCCAATCCCTGTTCTAGTACAATTAAGACCTCCAGGTGATTTGCGACACAGGACCCGTAGGGATGGGCCGGTTGACCACTGACCTAGAATTGAGGTCGACTTAAGGTGTCATGTGTCTGCCCACATCTGTACTTGTTCGGACCGAGGACCGAATTGTATGTCGGTTCCTGTGTCCAAAGATGTAGGGGAAGTCCCTGTCATATAACTCTCAGTCAGCTACGGACGAGTCGTAGGAAGGGTGGAAAATTATTATCGTCGTACTAAAAGGACATCTCCTGGTGGCGAAGAAGTGAAAGTCGTTAATACAGAACCAAGATCTGAGAAGGGAGAGGGGGGAATAGGGTCGTGATCTTTCTATGGACTCAGACCGGCTAACTTTAGTTAGTACCCTAAAAACGACCTTGGTAGTCTTTCCCTTTCAAAAGAAGACCCCCACCACTAGTCCTTTTATCGGGTACGTAGGCAGTTGACGCCGGTTTTCTGATGTAAACCCCGGGAGGGTGTCGGTCCCCGTGTGTGATGTCGTTCGTGCCCACCAAGTGGCTGTCGGGACACCCGAGTGACCGTACGGCACGGAGACCAAGTGAAGACGCCAGTCACCCCGTCGAGACGAGAGCTACAGAAAAAAGGGAAATCCGATGGACCCCGTATAGAAGTACCACTAAGGTCTTCATGTTCCCTTTTCGTTTACCTTCGTCCGTCAAGAATTACCGTTCCGAGTCTTGACCGTACGAAAGTAACGGTTGGTATGAGAAAACCAATTTTCTCCAATGCATCGGTGCGGGTTGTAGCCCCACCTGTCCCAGTCACCGGCTCCCGTCCGAGCGTCGTCCCCACGGTTCAGCCCTTGGACGTCCAAGGGACCACCCGTGAAATGGTGGACTCCCCTGTTCAGACGGACTTACTTCGGTGGTCCTTTCTCTCGTTTAGTCCCAACCTCAGGGACTTAGGACGACTCAGGACTGAAAAGTTAATAAAGTAACAACCTCAGACAAAGTTAACCCAAAGACAACAGATGTTGTTTTTCTGTGGACTGACTGGACATAGTCAGTCCTGTGAGTGAGCCCTTCAGGTGTCTCAGTTCAGTCTCTCTCACCGTCCTAGGTTTCTCTTCGGTTCTGTGTCGCTCGCCCGAGACCTTCGACTCAGGTCCTGCCGACGGTCTCCGGTGGCCCCGATGTCTCCCTCGTGACCTCCTGTGACGGTAACGTAACGAGACCTAGGTTTCTGATTCCCGAGAACAAAGAGGTCGTACTGTCTTTGTCTACTTCGACTAGTCTCCTCCGGGGCGACTGACCCGGCGTGACGGGTAGGGTGGTTTCTTCTTGTGACATGGAATTCAAGACCATTTCACGGTGGCTCTGAGGATCTTGACACCCGTGATCTGGTTCAGGAACTTGAACATTAAGATCTTTTCCTTGGTCCTCAAAGGGACCACCAGGTCGCCGATCCTATGGTACAAAGGTCATGTCTCCTGGACCCAAGTTAGAGATCATCCCCTTAATCTAGGGGATACGGTGTAGATTTCTAGGTCGTACGAAGTCGATTCTATGTCACGTGGGTTTATCTATTTTTATTAAAAAAATTTTTTCCTTGGTTTCTAGACTCACCTCGTTTACTCTGAGAACCGGATGCTCCTTCCTAAGGTTCCTGTACACATAGACTTCTCGTAATCGTTGTAGTAGATATCTGTAATGACAAATAACTCCTGGTCGGCGTGTGGTTCGTGTCCCGATTCCTTTACCGTACATAATCCTGAGGATTAGGATAGTTGGGTTCTGCAGTTATAAAATACCGGTGAACTGTTTGTTCCTGCTACCTCAACCTCTGCAGGGTATGGCCAGATACCCGGAACCCGATTTGGAGACAGGACGGGGTCTCGGGAACGTCTCTTCCGGACCGATATTCGGAGGGATCCTAAAAACAACAACAACAAAAAATTGGGGTCTCGGGTGTCCCTGGAAAATTAATTGTGAAGGAAGGAAAAGGAACAATATCGGAGGACAAGAACCTTTGTCCCCGAGTTGTAATCTGCCTTTTCTTTACTTAGGAGAGCTGGTTTGGAGACGAGCTAAGAGTGATACCTCCCGTCAACACACGGGTGCGGACCGGGGAGAAGAAGGCCAATTCCCGTGGGTCCAAAGGAAAGCCTTTAGTGGAAGAGTATTGGGAGTCAAGTCCACTGGCTCAGTCTCTCCGTACACTACACGACCCCGGTCTCAGATGATCGACGCACTTTGAATGGTTTCATGAAGACACGGGGTCAGCAGGGTAGACATTTTACCCTACTATTTTTGTCGTGGGGACGGGTGGTGGTGAAGACGTCTCGACAATACTCCTTCGTAATCTACTCCGTGGATTTCTTACGGAATATGTGTATGAGGGAGTTTTTCTATGTAGACGTTAGTAACCCTTAGGTCCGTACTGACGGGATGGACAGGTCCGACTACCCTTAGAAACGATCCTAAAATCATAACTCTTTCGTCGTAAGGGGTGGGGTAGGGAGAAGGAGAGAAAGAGAGACCATCCCGATAGTTTGACACCTGAAACCTATACTTTGTCGATCATCCTTCCTCTCACATCTCCACGTCTCTGTCTGAAAAGGGTAATAACAAACCCCTGGACGAAGACTGTCACGGACACCAGTAGTAAAGGGACCTGGACCACCATCGTTCACGGTTAGTGAGGGAAACACCCCTTTGAGTCAAAATCTACCTTAGTCCCTCCCCTACCCCGTCACCTCACTTTTCCCATTCCTAATACTCTTACACAAGTCTGAAGATCTGAAGACTGAAAAGAGCGAAAGAATTGAGTACTCTCATCCTGTCCCCTCCTTTTGTATCTTGGAAATACCATAGATTAGAGAGGGAGGGAGGGTGTTCAGTCCGGTTCTTCGTGTCAGTGAGACCATATGTTTAGGTCGATGAGTAAAGTCGAATCGTTAAGGGGTCAATACCTTTGTACCCGTTAAAAACATTTCGGGACCGAGTCGGTATACTTTAGTAGTAGAAACGTCCAGTCCTTTCCAACTGGTAACTGTTAAAGTATAATAGATTGTCAGGGGTAGAATACCCCAAACAATCCTAATTTATGCTACTACGTATTCGTCAAGAATCGAACTACGGACCGTGTCTCTATGACTGATAAATCACAATTGACGATAATGATGGGACTACTATTACACTACTACTAATTTTTTGTCAGTGTCCCTGGAGAGACCACCGAGTCACCATTTCTTAGACGGACCGTTACGTCCTCTGTGTCCAAGTTAGGGACCAGACCCTTCTAGGGTGTATGGCACCTCGTTGATTCGGGCACGCGGTGTTGCTATCACAGACCCGAGATCTCAGTCCCCTGACGTTGATGACTTCGGACACGTGGATTTGAGGCACGAACCTTTGTTCTCTTCGAAGAGTGACGTCACTCTTCGGGTGTGTAGTGTGGATCTCTTTTCCGGTACGGCGTTACATCTGGATCGTGTCGGTTTTTATTTATTTATGTTTAAAAAAAATTTTGGGGTTTTTGTCAGTGTCCCTGGAGGGGTCACTAGGTCACCGATTCTGAGGTACGAGGGTTACGTCCTCCGGACCCAGGTTAAGGACCAGACCATTGATCTAGTGTGTACGGTGTTGATACTCAAACGTACGACTTTGTTTCTGGACCCCGTCTATTTATTTATAAAATTTTACACATTTTCTATGTCGGTGTTTAGTTTCCATTCTCTTTTGCGTCGTCGATAGTCGTCGCTAAAAAGTCGCGCTGACTGTTAAGACGAGTAAAGGGAGGTTTAGAGTGAGAAGTTTTAAAAATGTTAAAGATAGAGGTGGGTCTGTCCCTCCGTTTCCAAGTATTTCATTTGTTTGGGTCTGGGAACCCCGGAGTCTCCGAGAAGACATAACTCTTCTGGGGGACCCTTCGGGCCCCAACACACTTCAAAACTACTGACCCCTCCCCTTTCCCCGACAAAAGCTTAGCAGTGGCCATAAAAATTTATAGAACTGCAGTTATTTTGTCAGAGGTTAAGTCACTGTTGGTTCCGTAAACAAAACTAGTATCGAAAGAGTGGGTAGTCGGTAAATAAAACCAATTTTGTCTCGTAAACAAAAGACTTTCCACTGTTAAACTCCGTATCAATAAGAATAGAGGACTCGGAAGGTCCACAAGTCAAGTCAAGTCAAGTCAGTGAGTCAGCACAGACTGAGAAACGCTGGGGTACTTAGCGTCGTGCGGTCCGGAGGGACAGGTAGTGGTTGAGGGACTCAAGTGAGTCTGAGTGCAGGTAGCTCAGTCACTACGGTAGGTCGGTAGAGTAGGAGACAGCAGGGGAAGAGGAGGACGGGGGTTAGGGAGGGTCGTAGTCTCAGAAAAGGTTACTCAGTTGATAAGAGTACTCCACCGGTTTCCTGACCTCAAAGTCGAAATGGTAGTAAGGAAGGTTTCTTTAGGGTCCCAACTAGAGGAAGTCTTACCTGACCAACCTAGAGGAACGTCAGGTTCCCTGAGAGTTCTCAGAAGAGGTTGTGGTGTCAAGTTTTCGTAGCTAAGAAGCCGTGAGTCGGAAGAAGTGTCAGGTTGAGAGTGTAGGTATGTA
>SJYO01050590.1:31220298-31436587 GCA_006410555.1 Capra ibex | reverse complement strand
CCAGACCATAAGGGTAGAGAAAGTCTTAAAAGGTGTCAAATAACACTAGGTGTGTCAGTTTCCGAAACCGTATCAGTTATTTCGTCTTTGTCTACAAAAAGACCTTGAGAGAACGAAAAAGGTACTAGGTCGCCTACAACCGTTAAATTAGAGACCAAGGAGACGGAAAAGATTTTGGTCGAACTTGTAGTCCTTCAAGTGCCAAGTGCATAACGACTTCGCATCGAACCTCTTAAAACTCGTAATGAAATGATCGCACACTCTACTCACGTTAACACGCCATCAAACTCGTAAGAAACCGTAACGGAAAGAAACCCTAACCTTACTTTGGACTGGAAAAGGTCAGGACACCGGTGACGACTCAAAAGGTTTAAACGACCGTGTAACTCACGTCGTGAAAGTGTCGTAGTAGAAAGTCCTAAACTTTCTCGAGTTGACCTTACGGTAGTGGAGGTGATCGAAACAAGTATCACTACGAAAGATTCCGGGTGAACTGAAGTGTAAGATTCTACAGACCAAGATCTACTCACTAGTGTGGTAGTACTAATAGGCCCAGCACTTCTAGGAAAAACATGTCAAGAAGACACATAAGAACGGTAGAGAAGAATTATAGAAGACGAAGACAATCCAGGTATGGTAAAGACAGGAAATAGCTCGGGTAAAAACGTACTTTACAAGGGAACCATAGAGATTAAAAGAACTTCTCTAGAGATCAGAAAGGGTAAGACAACAAAAGGAGATAAAGAAACATAACTAGCGACTTCTTCCGAATGAATAGAGAAGAACGATCAGAAACCTTGAGACGTAAGTCTACGAATATAGAAAGGAAAAGAGGAACCGAAAAACCAAGAGAAGAAAAGTGTCGATAAACATTCCGAAGGGGTCTGTCGGTAAAACGAAAAAACGTAAAGAAAAGGTACTCCTACCAGAACTAAGGACACAGGACATGTTACAGTGCTTGGAGTAAGGTATCGTAGTCCGTGAGATAGATAGTATAGATCCGGGAATTTAGATAAAGAGTGAAGGTGACATATTAGTATTACCTAAACTAAATCCAGTATGGACTTACCAGATCACCAAAAGGGACGAAAGAAGTTAAATTCAGACTTAAACCATTATTTCCCGGAGGTCCAATAAATCTAAACGTAGGGTCGAGGTCCAGAAACCTGTGTAAGACGGGAGGTTCACGAAAGGTTCACGAAAGGGGAGGAAGAAATGGACCGAGTGAGGGTGTCCCGAGAGTCGAAGGTACTCTGGAATACTAAGTAAAGATCTGTGGGGTTTAGGTAGTCGGAAACGTTATACGGGAGTTTTACATACGATTAAAGGTCACCAGAAACGGAGACCTGAGGTTCGAGGTTTACTGTCCACGACCGACCCAACTGAGATAAGAGTCGACAGGGATCCTAGAGTGGACTTCCTACCTGGTACCACCTATAAGCCGTTATGTACAATTTACTACTTCAGTAAAAAATCATTAAGTATTATCAATCATAATCAGCGAGTCGACACAGACTGAGAAGTATTCGGGTAACTGACGTCGGACAGTCTGAGGAGACAGGTACCTTAAGAGATCTATTCTCACTCTACTAAACTCTCTTGTCGTGACTTTGTACATATAATGGTATACACTTTGTCTAGTGGTCAGGTTCAAGCTACGTACTGTGTCCCGTGAGTTTCGACCACGTGACCCTGTTAGGATTTCCTGCCCTACCCCTCCCACCACCCTTCCCCCAAGTCCTTCCCCCCGTGTACATGTGGGCACCGACTAAGTACAGTTACATACCGTTTTTGGTGATTTTATGACATTTCATTAATCGGAGGTTAATTTAATTAATTAATTAAAAAAAAATTTTTTTCCTATGACCTCACCCAACGGTAAGGGAAGAGGTCCCCTAGAAGGACTGGGTCCCTAACTTGGACCCAGAGGTCGTCACGAACGCCTGAGAAATGGTAGACTCGGTGGTACCTTCGGGGGTTAAGGGTCCGTTCTTGTGACCTCACCCAACGGTAAAGGAAGAGGTCCTCTAGAAGGGTTGGGTCCCTAGCTTGGGCCCAGAGGGCGTAACGGCCGTCTGCGAAGTGGTAGACTCGGTGGTCCCTCCATTAAGTATTATCAAGTAGGTTATTTAAGTGATTAGTCTCTGTCTTCGAACCTGAAAGATGTACCCTTGAACCATTCGAAAACTTAACCCTACGTCTCCTACCATCGGTCCCACGGTGGACCAGTAGGTCGACTCCCCTCTCGTTCTTCCTTTCTAAGAAATTAAACCTGTACAAGGTTGAACACTTTAGACCCTTCCCCTGACTTTCTGTAAGGTCGTAACTCTGTACGTTAACTGTGATGGTCCTTGGTCGGAACTTGAGGGTTGTACTGATCGACGGGTCTTCCTTACTCTTCACAGTCACTGCGTGAACTTCACTCGCTATCAGTAAGTCTACCTCTCTTTAAGATACGATCATAGTCTTTGAGGGAGTTAAATTGAGTTCATTCTTTTGCGACCTTTCTTGTCCAATGCCTTAAGCTCAGATCCGTTGTCTCTAGTGGGTCCACTGTGCCCCGGATCTTGGTCGTTTCGTCCGTGTCTCCCCTGACGCGACAGAGTCGGTCCGGGAGAGTAGACGATTGGACGTGACGTGCGTTAGGTCCTGCCGTCGATCTGGGCTGGGCTGTAGTGCTGGGACTTCCAGAGCCCGAATGGGAATGACTCAGTGTGCCGACCCCTTCCACGCGTGGTGCTAAAGGACGGACGGATGGACTCGCTACGACTTTAAAGTTTATACCCGTTTTTCTAGGTGTATATCCCTTCCTCTTCCCTCCTTCCCCGTTTCTCGTGTCCCACACCTCCGCCCTGCAAGCCAAAGACGGTCCCCTTTACGTCACCCCTCTTCCTCCAGGGCTTAAGGGTCGGAGTTAAAATTGTTCCCTAAGAAGAGAGGGAACTCAGGACCGACACTCCTCTTTTACCAGACACTCTTTTTGTACGTTGTTACAATGAATAGAAGATACACATGTATACGTACATTCTTTTACATTCGATGTTCAAGTCCTTTATATCTGGGGGTTGAACCTTGGAAGTCATTTCTCCCAGTCGTAGTACTACTTCTCACGACCAGGTCCCCTTGAAATTGGAGTAGACACTACATAATTCTATAAAAATTTTTTCTTATCTAAGTTGAGAATGAACTCATTTTAAATTAACGAATTTATTCTTTGGACCGAATGTCATACGAAAAGGTCCCTTGAATTCTCGTCGAATCGACCGACTAAAGGAACTCCAGTCCAGTCCCAGGTCGGGGAGTGAATGGATGCGTGGGTGACACACCAGGGTCTTAAATTCTCGACCCAAACGGTTGAATTAATAATTGACTTTTTCTCTGAAAGACCTCTCGTCCGTAATTAAAACTACAACTACGGTTACACAACTAAAGAAAAAAATTTTCTTTCGTAGACCAATACAAAAAGGTTGATAACAATGTCGTTTTAATTTACCCTTCTGTTTACACGTATTTAACGATAAAACCCTCTGAGAACTCTTTCATTTTTATACTTTATCTCGTAGTTCTTTTGCGTAAGTCGACACCTACCCCAGATTCACGCAGGAGGTGAGAAAGAACCACTTGACACCCGTGTGTGGAGGAAGGATTAGGACAAGAATGTTAAGAGTCCTCGAATCTCCACTTGTCAGTATGGTAGTCGTGTATTTTTTTAGTAGTTACCTAGTGGATACATTACCTCTTAAATATCGATGTCTAGAGGGATTTAGAGACTCGATTGGCAATCAGAGTTGACGAAGGAGATGTTAGGACTAGTTTAGGTAACGTTTTGGTGTCTATGAATATATCAGGAGTGCACCCTTCGTGAAACATAAAGAGAAAAGAGGGTCGGAAGATCTTGACGATACTTTAAGAGGGAGGACGACCCGGGTATAACAATTTTTTTTTTTTTTTTAAGGGAACGGAGAAATACGGAGGGAAATTCCGTAAGACTTACAGAGTATGAAGTATCCTCTTTGATTTTTATTATATTAAGTTTCGAAGAAAAACAATAAGAAATGGTCTTTGACCCTCCTTAGTCATTTGAGTTGATATTCCTAATCCATTCTCTCACAAGAGACCGACTTGAACCGGGTCCCTTCACTTCCTAAAGACAATTCTAATCCTTAGGTCTCCAGTGGAGTTCTAGTACCTATCGTGACTCCTTCTTCAGTAGATGGTCGATCTTCCTATTCCTTCTGTCTGGGCCCTCTGGATCCAATTCTTTAGTCTCCAATGTCTTACCAGACCTATATCTTCGTTAGTCAGTTGTCTGTCGTCGGAGGTGACGTTTACGGAGTTTTCTACAGGAAGTTAAGAGTAGTGTTGGGTCCGTCGCAGACGTAAAATGTCTGCTCTTTTCGCCTCCGATCTCTCTCTTCCAGCGCATTGATCATCTGTCTCCTCGACCTTAAGATTGGTTCCGTCAGCGATCACCATTTCTTGGTCGGATGGTTACTCCCTCTGAATTCTCTGTACCCGAACTAGGGACCCAACCCTTCTAGGGGACTTCCTCCCGTACCGTTGGGTGAGGTCATAAGAACTGACCTCTTCGGGTACCTGTCTCCTCGGACCCCCCCGATATCAGGTATCTCAACGTTTCTAAACCTGTGTTGACTTCGTTGAATCGTGTGTCGTGAGTGTCAGACTGAGATCATAAATATACGTCGTGTAGATCCTTCCCTCCCTCCCTTCCGCCTGTCTACCTACCAATCAAACTTTCCCTGACCTTAACTCTATAGGTCCGAAACCGTGTTAGTCATTTGTAGAACTTACGTTCGTTCCAAACGTCCCCCTTTATTAAGAGTCACAACTCCGAGGATCTCGTAGGTCCTTATATTTAGGTCGTTTTGTTTTCCGCGTGTGTACGGCTTCCTTCAATACAGTTAGTCTCCGGATTACCGTCACCTACTTATCAGTTTAGTCCTATTGACCTCGTTCCACAGAAACCCATTTTTTTGATTTCACCACGTCCGTGTCTCCTGGTATTCCGACCCTCGTCGATTCCCCAGTACAGGGCCTAGACTTGTTGTTACCTCCTTCGACACTCGTCTTGACTGTCGACGTGTCTCCCCAATCCGACTCCCTTCGGTTCTAGAATCAGATCTCTCGTGTGGGTCGGTTCCACTGGAACTTTCTTTCCCGTCTGTTTTGGGGGTGCCCCGGAAGAGAAGAGGAGGGAGGTCAGAGGGGACCCGAGACGTAGTCTTCTGGGGTGTACTTACGGTTTCCCGTTCCCGTGGGACACTGTATACAAGTGGTGGTCCGCGTCTTCTCACCCATCCCCCTTGGGCTCTACGGTTGGGTCCCCTACTTCCGTCACGAAAATAGTTCTCTATGACGTCTCCTCACGTATCTATTTCCGACTCCAATGTTCGACCGAACTTTTAATTCCCCAGCATTCTCTTGTGTTGCCTCTTCCGCTACCGTGGGGTGAGGTCATGAGAACGGACCTTTTAGGGTACCCGCCTCCTTGGACCATCCGACGCCAGGTACTCCAGTGATTCCCAGCCTGTGCTGACTCGTTGAAGTGAAAGTGAAAAGTGAAAGTATGTGACCTCTTCCTTTACCGTTGGGTGAGGTCACCAGAACGGACCTCTTAGGGTCCCTGTCGCCTCGGACCACCCGACGGCAGATACCCCAGCGTGTCTCAACCTGTACTGACTTCACTGAATCGTCGTCGTCGTCGTCGTCGTTCTCTTGAGCTTTTGGGTGGGAGTCTGTCAACTACTTTTGATGGTAAAGGTGGACCCCTACCGATTCTGGACCTGCTTCGAGAAGTACCACCTCGCCCAAGACCCTCGGGGCACCTCCAAAGGGAGGAACTGTCGTGTATCGTGACCCGTAGTACAATCCGACTGTTGCTGACCCCGACGACCTTACGGTTATGTCCCTGAACCCTCTTCCACCGGTCGGAAAACCCGGTTGTATGTCTCCGCTCTTCTCACTACAACCTGGGTGACTAGGTAGGGTGAGGAGTAAGTTTCCGTGTTACTCCTCCCACAGAGAAATAAATGTGGACCTTAGGTAGAGGTTCCTGGAATCACCGTTTTGATCCCTACTCGGTACAAGTCCTTTTTTTTTTTTTCCTTGTACAGTAAGTCCGTCTCCTGAGCGATACAAGAATTTCCCGAACCTGTACGTCACTTTCATTTTGTTTGTTTTCCGGAGAAAAGGGACCCGACATACACCGATCTTGGTGTCGACAACAAGTTCCTTGACCCGTGGATAATTATCCCTCCCACGGATCTCACACGCTTAGAAGTCCTACCACTCGCTCCTTCGTCCCTGGATGCGCCGCGACTTACGTCGTGGTCAGGACACTCGTCTGTGCCAACGGGGTCACTGCCCCCGAAGCTCAGTGGGACCGAGTGTCGGTCTGCTCCCCTGCCCGGTTGTCGGGGCACACGGTTAGGGACGCCTTGTAACCGAAGAGACCTTCTTTAGTCCACGGGCAGTTGAGACCAAAGGAATGTGTCGACCGATCTTCGTTTGGCCGGGATTATGGCGGTCCTGACTTTAATGGGAGTCCACCTTTGTATGTGGTCACAGGTAGTTCCGTCTGGACAGAGACATCCTTTACGTACGGTGAGTAGTGATACTCTGCCTTAGAGGTCGGTGACTTAAAGGTCTAAAGGGTTGACTGGTAACGAATTTGTGTTTCAGAATTTGTCTACTTTAAAATCTTGGTTCTGTATACACTGCATCACAACGAAGGACCCCTGGTCCATATCAAAAATTAAATGTGTAATTTGGAAATTTTTGGAACCCTGAAGAGACCGGCAGGTTACCAATTCTGAGACATGAGGATTACGTCCCCTGGACCCAAGTTAGGGATCAGTCTCTTGATCTAGGGTACACGGTGTTTAGTTCTAGGACGTACGGTGTTGTTTCTGGGCCATGTCAGTTTATTTATTTATTATTTTTTTAAAATTTTGTATTTGGAATTTTTTTTTTCCACTTCTACAATAACAGACTAAATATTTTGACGTTCTCTCCCCGTATCTTTTCCTCCTTTCTAAAGAAATCACTTACTTATTTTCCTTAAACAAAAATTGTATGTGAGATACTTGATTTTATTTTCGACAAGAAGAAGAGGTGAATATGTGTAACTTCTTTATAAGTTTCTTAAGACCGAACTTTTCGACCTCTTTTTATCGTCCGACGGGGTCCGTCGGGGGACACCCACGACCTAAGACTGAATCTCGAAAGGAAACCCTTTCAGACTCGTTGATCAAGGTGTTTACACAGTTTACATTTTGTACCGAAACGACGAACTGAAAGAACAGAAAAATACAACTGAAACCTGTTTAAAGTCAAGTAACTTGTAAACGGACTACGGTCCGAGATTTACGAGCTACACCTAATAAAATAAATTATGGATTCCCCGAAAGTTCCTATGTATCCTGAAAATAGAGTCTGTGTAAAATCTGGACGGTGACGGGTTATACCATCAGTGGTCAGTGTACACCAATAAATTTAAAGAAGATTATTTGTTTTAAACTATAACTCAAGGATATAGTCGGTACATAGTTCACAAGTTCTTAGTGTGTACCGATGTCTGATGGTGTGGCGGCTCACGTCTGTGTGTCGTACCGGTCGTAGTGTCCTTCCTGGCAGCCTGTGGTGACGAGATCTGGGACGTCTCGAGAAAGGTGCGGGCACCTTAGTAAAATCCGTCTTTTCGACGGGAATTAACTCGTGGGCGAGACCCGGCATGTTCCAAGACCCATATATTCTAGTAGAGTGGGGTAAAATCTCTACTTTCTTGAACTCGTGTCTCTCCACTTCATTGAACGAGTGGCAGTGTGTCGTTCACTCAACGTCTCGGTACCGAAACGAATGTCCACTACGGTGGAAGGTTCCCGTAAGGGGTGGGGGGTGGGGGTTGATAATCACTTTCGTCGTTTTCTTTCTTGACGACCCCAAAGACCGGGGAGACTGTCTCTTCACTGGTGTGTGGAAGCCTGAGTCTTTCCGATCTGCTGGTTCGGGTCAGAGCGGTCACTGATCGACTTACCGGGACCGGTTCAGTAAGTACAAGGGATTCGTATGCATTTTCCCCCGACGAATGTCGTGGGTGGAATATTTTGGTTCTCCTGACTCACCATGCCATGTGTCTTTCGTGAATCGTGTCTCAAACCACCAAATGTCCCCGACAAACCATGCATGCCTATACTAATAATAAAGGTCTCACTTAGTGAAAGAGATCAACTGAACCTTTGTCGTTCGTTCTAAGCGGAGCGAGGGTCGTTGCGTGTAAAGGCTCAGATCTCGCGGGAGACGACCAGTGTAGATCTATGTATTAGGTCCGCCCACAAAAGGCTTCACCAGGAAGCCCTTATAAGACCTCGTTGAACTGAGATTTTGTTCCTACAGGGTGACGTCGTCGACGTCCCTACCCCTTCTACCCACCCCTCCCCCTTTCCTTCTCCCCATCCCTCCTCCCCTCTTCCAAGAAAGTGTAGTACAAAGGAGAATCGTGAGTCCTCTTTGAGTCTCGAAAGCTTCGAACGGCGTAACCTAGAAGAAGTGACAGAATTGACTCCCTGTCTCTCTCTTCTACGTGGAAAAGTATGAGGAAACGAGTGACTGGTCGGGGACAAGGGTCCCCGACGACCGACGTCTGGTGGATGTTCGTTTCCCAGCATTGATGGTGAGATCTCAATTGAAGTCAGACTACGACTTGCACTTCATGGTAGGACTGGGGTATAAGTTAGGTGGACTCTCAGGACAATTAAAAAATAAGGCTTATATAAACTTTAGCCTAGGACGGAGAGGTGGAGGAGAATACGGTGAGGTCAGCTTCGCCGGTGAAACGAGTGGACCTGGAGACCTAGTCGGAGGAAGGATCAACCAGAAGAACGGAGGAAAGGGGAGAGGGAGGTCAGATCAGAGGTTCCGGTCATCTCGGGTCTAGGTGACGGTCTCGATGGTCTTGTGGAACCTATCGAAATTGTTTGACGATTGTATGACTAGGCCCTGATTCCGTCTCAGAGCTCCGACCCACCCCAGAGTCGTAGATGTCGAGTACTTTACGGACCTACGAAGAACGTCCGTCCTGACTCTTGGGGACCCGAACGACAGCTCTGGTCGTCGTAGCCCTAGTGGCCTTCCCGAACAAGCTGGTGTCTGTCGACCCAGGGTGGGGTCTCGACGACTAAGCCATCGAGACCCGACCCGGACTCGAGTGTCCAACGGTCCACTACAACTACGACGACCAGACCCTGGTGTGACATTCTTGATGGCAACATTTTTACACTGAGTCCGATACTTTGTGAATTTACCGAAACATGAGTCAGTGACTGAGTACAGGTTGAGAAACATCGGGGTCCCTGACATCGGGTAGTCCGAGGAGACAGGTACCCTAATAGGTCCGTTCGTATGGCCTCACCCAATGGTAAAGGAAGAGGTCCTCTAGAAGGGTTGGGTCCGTGACTTGGGCTCAGAGGACGTAACGTCCGTCTAAGAAATGGTAGACTCGGTGGTCCCTTCTTATAAAATTTTTAAGTAGAAGGTATGGTACCGAACAGTCCGTCCTCCGCCGGGGAGGATAGAGGACCGGGGAGTGTGGCAGACGAGGTCCGTGTGGCGAAGGACAGACGGAGGCCTGGTGAATTTCAGGAAGTGTGGTCGACGAGAGAGAAGGGTCTCCCGAAGAGGAAATCAAAAAGAGAACAGACCAACAGGGAGTCCGAGACCCCGGTGTCTTTACAGTGGAAGAGTCTCTCCGGAAGGGACTAACGGGGTAAGTCACACCCGGAGTGAAAGGGAGTGGGGAGTGAGAATAGAGTCGTTGGACAAAGAAAAGATCGTAAATAATGTTAAACGCTAATAAAATACACAGACGAGTGAATCCTCTGGAGATGGAGAGACGGTCTGACGTGCGACGTACTCTCGTTCCCGAGTCACAAGGGAAAGTCACGGACCTTATGTCACCCACGACTTACTTACCGGTGGTTCACTTCCCCGTCTTTATGTCTCAGTCTAGTGCACTCCGTATTTGTGTCAGTATTCTTGTCTTCGTCCTCGTACAAGAGGGGCCTCCCCAACGACACAAAAGAAACCTGTAATGTGGTGACTGGGTGTGTTCCTGGATCGTTCTGTTTGCCGTAGTAGAAGTCACATGTGTACACCTTTACTTCAGAGTCTCTTCGACCTACTCCAGTATATCAACCCGTAAGTTCGACGTACGAAGGTGTAAGTGACACTCTCTCCCTTCTTTCCTTCCGTCCTCCCTCCCTCTTTCTCTCCCGGTCTTTACCGTTTCGAACTTCTTACGAAGGGAGTCCCTCAAAAATTGAGATTCGAGAATCGACTCCACTTTTAATTTTTTTTTTTGACCCGACTTTAGTTTCCTGGGAACGGGATGAAAGGGTGAGAGACTAAGAGGGTCGTAGAGAAGTCTTCTCTTACTAGTTCGTCACTACCGACAGAGTCGAAATTTCTACAAAAGTGTCGAACGGGTCTCGGAAACCTGTTTTTCGGGACCCATCCTTTACTTTTTCCGTCCTGGACTCGAGACGGGACGGAGGACGTGTCGGTCGGGAGTGGGTGTACGTGGTGTAGACCCTTGTCGAGCGAGTCAAGGGAAAACACTGGGAGCGGAGTCCTGGGATAGTCCATTCCGTTGTGATCTACGATCTTGTCTATTCGTCAAGGGAGGGATTTGAGTTACTGAACTGTACTACCTTCAAGGAGAGCGGTCATTTCAGGACTACCCCTACCCTCTACAAGAAGAGAATACCGACCTCTTCCCCTGTCTGACTCCCAAAGTACCCGGTCAAGCCCATCGACATGAGTGGTAGAAGTGGTTTAGGGACCGGTCTTGAGTTAGTACACCGGTGTAAATCGACGTTCCCTTGACCCGTTATCTCGGGTCACCAGTTCCAATCGGTTGTCGGTCGGTCAAGAGACGGAGGACGGGACCCGAGACAGTATTCGAGGGGTGACGTCGTGTGGAGGAGAAAGATTACTGTCTTAGAGATGTCAGTGTCTCTTCTGATACTTACTTTGGTCGGGATCCTCTCCCTGGTGGACCTAGACTTTAAGTGTCGCGTCTCCTTTACTATCCACAGCTCGTAAGGGTTCTCCTCCGACCTCCCTCCCCCTTCCGGCTCCTTTCTTCTCCTCAGCTCTGCGTGTCAGACGAGTTCAGGTCAGAACTGATTCTGTCTTGTTGTTGTAAAAGATGGTAAAACCACAATAAAAGTTTCAGGCGGAACCGAAGGTTAGATCTAAAAAGTTCTACAGTGATTCATTCGTTTGTAAATAATAGATAACAACGTAATATAGATAATAGATACATCCGTAAAACCTATGGTTATTTCTTTATTTCTTATACTATATTCGGAATAAGAAATAGACCAACTCTCAAACTTTTGTAGACACTACGTTCAACCTATGTTAATTTATTATAAGTTCTACCATAAGTTATATACGGTATTTACTAAAGTAAATTAGAAGTGTTATTAGAGTACTCCATTCATGACAATAACAGAGATAAAATGTCTCCTCCTTTGACTCTGGATTTTTGCTACTTTGTTGACAGGGTTTAGAGTGACGAGATTTTTCCGTCCTTACTCTGAATTGATACAATACGACGGGAATTTGATGTCCTGACATACGTATAAGTGTCTTCGTGTCCGTATTACGACAGTCGAAATCTTTTGTCTTCCTACCAACCTCAGATTTGTCGATGGTTTAGGTTCTTGTCCAACTTTGACTCGAGTTCACTGTCGTTCTACTGGGACGACGACGACGACGATTCAGCGAAGTCAGCACAGGTTGGGACACGTTGGGACCTCGGTTCATTAAACCCACAAAGACCTCCTCTGTGACAGGGAGGGACAGACAGTCAAGGGGAAAACCATGTTGTTCCCTCGACCGAGAGTCTACTGAGGACTTAGGGAAATAAGGGTATATTCGTCGTGCCAGTGACCCTTCCCGTCTACGACAGTAGTCGGTCTAAGTCCGAAAGACGGATAGACTCGGAAACAAAAGGGTGGACACTTTAACCTTAACCCAGATTAAACGAACAAAAAGATTCGAAGGACAGACCGTGTCCTTTATATTATCCTCGAGGTAATTAGGACCAGTGGGGGAAGTAGACCGTAGTCTAATGTATACCCTCCTGAGTACCCACGTCTTCCGGCTGGCACACTCGACGAAGACTCTCACGTCCCATAGACTTGCAGGTGAGATCCCTTTGTCCTCGTAGGTCCATCATGGACTCCTGATTCGCATCGTGGTACGTTTTGGAGGGGGACGGGGTAGAAGGGATCACGGGTGGTAGAGGTTGACCGGGTCGGGGGACGTAGACCTAAGGGTGTGTAGAGAGTCTTAAAGGGTACTCGTCGAAGTCCCGAAACCCAACCTCCTACGTCTCTCTACTTATAATCTATAGGGGAATCCGGAGGGGTCGTTCGGAAGAAAGAATGCTTACGAAGACCCTGTGAGGGTCCTCGACACGAGCGGACCGTCTATAACTTATTCCGTCTTCCTCGTCCCTCCCTTTCGTCGCAGAACCTTGCCAACGGACCAATGTGCTGCAAGACCCAACGTTCCAGACGAGGGGACCTCCGACTCCGACTCCACGACTCGTCCCCTCGTCTCCCTCTCCTCCTCGCGTGTCCGGACGTGTCCCTCCTCCTCCCCGTCGCTCCCGTCGAGGACTACGCCACGGAAGGAACGGGGTGGACGTTGACGGGTCTCCGGTCCGGTCCTGTTCATCTGTTCGACACACCCATCCCTCGGACCGGACTGTGTCGGATTGGCTGGGAAAGAGTGGACATTCACCCGATGTCAGGTGCCCCAACGTTTCTTAACCTGTGTTGACTTCGCTGAATTGTGTGTGGGTACGGGTGTGTTATTAGCATGAGTGAAGTGACCCCAGGTCGTTCCGAAGTTTTGTCCACTATGTCCTTTTCCCCCGAGTCCCCCGACTCGTGTGTCGTCAGACTGGCATTCTTTCGATCGTACCGGGTCCGTCTCGACCTCCGACTACCTCTTCTGTCAGAATTCAGGACAGTCCCGACCGATGGACGGGGGCAGGTACTTTTCCTGACCGTTTGTACTTTTCCTGACCGATGGGTTGCACTCCAGGGCCACGTTTGACCCTTACGTCCGGGGAGCCAGTTTGTCGTCCACGATTGTGTCTTTCGCAAGGGGGAGAAACCGTCAGAGAGACCCCCTGTCACGAAAAACCGAACAATAAATTAGGACACCCGTACCCCTCTCACGTATGACAGTGTCCATGGGTCTTCTGGTGGGACATCGGACCGTACACACACGAACGGGTAATCGACGGTTCCCGGACCTCTTCGGCCCATTCCTCGGTCCGTGGGAGGAGAGGGCTCCGGAAAGGTCCCTACCTGTCCACTGTGGTCCCACGTGTTCCGTAGAGTTACCCCCAGTCGACGTTGAGTGAGGGTGGCCCAAAGGGTGACTTTCGGGACACCGATGGTCGGGTCCCGCCCCTACCGACACCAGTGCGGTTGAGGGATCTACGAGACCCTATACGCGCCGTCGGGAGGGGATGCAGGGTCAGGGACTACCACTACCGTTCCCCTACCCCGACCCCCTCGTCATCCCTCCCTGACTTATCCAGTCAGGACCCTGTGGTCCGTTCCACACGACTCTTGGGTGGACTCCTACGCCACCCTCCGTCCTGAAGCGTGCTTGACTTGAAGGGTTGGGGATCATGTTCGAGGTAACAAGGTAGTCTGAGTCGAATGTTTGTGTTTAAATCTGTAGTTTTAATAGTTCCTAAAGTTCTGTGTTGTCCTTCCGTAAGTTAAGGTTTGTGTCCCGGACCAGAATGTGGTAGTGACGTAGGAACAAGACTCAAGATTAGGACCGACGGTGATTAGAGGGAGTGTAGATCCGGAACCAGGGGAAAAGATTTACTCCCCTTACTTTTCCACCCCGATACACCAAAAATGTGGGAGAAGGTCGGAGATATAAAATATGGAAGACAAAGTGACTTTACGACACACCGGTGTCCGTTCAGGGAAGGGGAGAGACCCGTAGTCAAAAGGGTAGACACTTCACCCTTAAATCACTAGAATTTCGTGGGAAGGTCCCAATTGTACTTTTCCGTACGGAAAAGAGGAAGGAAGGGAATAAACTCCCCGGAAAAAGAAAACCTCTTCCTCCATTTAAGTAGTCAGTCCACGACCCTATAAAGACCAGAGAAAGGAGACAGATCCTCCCTTCAAGTTAGTCGGACACAATACTTAACTTACAAACACAGAGGGCCACTCTATTGTCTTTTATATGTGACCAGAGGAGGGGGTCAAGGACGGTGTCTCGAGAACTTCAGGAACATTGAAGGATTCACTATTTGTGTGCTTCCCGTAGAAAACAAGATTATAAACCAGCAACCGAGGTCAACGACTGTGTCCCTTTGGGAACATTAAAGGACCCACTATCCTCATAGAAAACAAGATTACTACATTACTTGGGTGAGACTCACCCCGACCAAGGACCTACCCTCGACCGAGGTGTTTCTGGTTCGGTACTACTCTTCAAACCTTAAAAGTCAGGGACCAGGGGAGTGGATGCTAAGAGAACTCTTTCCATTTTTTACCTCAATTACTAGTTAGTATGGATGTTCTCTTTCGGAGGTTATAATACAGGTTTCATACGTCCCAAACCTTTCGAAGGTCCGACCACTTGTGTGGACACAGTCCTCCCACTGCGTGGGGTCGAGGTGCCCTTGGTTTTCGAGGACACGACTCCTAGCAGGGTCTGAAGTGAGATACATCAGGAGGTAAACCGACAAGTAGTGTAAGAAAGTATTTGACCGTCTGTATTCATTCACAAAGGGACTCAAGTTGTTCGACTAGATCGTTTAATTAGTCTGAGTTCTTCCCCCAAACACCCTTGGAGGTCAGACATCGATTTGATCCATCTTCAACATACATCACACTTTGACGTTAACCGTAGACTTCACCTCCCGTCAGAAGACTCTGACTCGAGAAATGGACGCCCTAAACTACGATAGAGGTCCATCTACCGTGGTCTTGACTGAAGGCAACATCCTGTGGGTCGACCATAGTATCTTAACGAACGAAACCACTGGTCTCATAGTCTCCACTTTACAGAACACACTTTCACTTCCTTCCCTGAAGGTACCACCAGGTCGCCGCTTCTGAGGTGCGAGGGTTACGTCCTCCTGACCCAAGCTGGGGACCAACCCCTTGTGCGGTGCGGACTCTCAAGTGTACGGTGTTTATTTCTAAGATACACAAAGTCGATTCTGGACCATGTCGGTTTGTATTTATTTATTTCTTTTTTCTTTCACTTCCTCTCTGTCTGTCCTCCTCTCGACGTCCGAAGACGTGAATTGGGGACGGTGAGTGTTAGGGAAGTAGTTTCGGAAGTGGGGGTCACGCTCCCGTGACCCTCCACCCCGGAACTCTCCACTAATCTAAACCGACTCAAGTACTCCCACCTGAGGGGTGGAGGGGCGTGTGACTACCTTAATTATGGAAAATTCTTCTTCTTTCTCTCTGTGGTCCCGTAGGAGAGAAGGGACACGCTCCTGTCTTCGTCTTTCCCTGGTGGACGTTCGGTCTTTCTCCCGGGAGGGACTCGGACCTATACGACCGTGGACTGGAACCTGAGTGTAGGAGGTCTTGACACTCTTTGTGTACAGATGAGAGAATTGACAGGTCAGACCCTATTAGACAACATCGTCAGACTCGTCGGATTGTGTCGGACACTCCTTCCGAGTGGACGATTACGCTGTCTTTCCGACTCTTTTCGTCCAGCAGTCTCCACTCTTTCGCCCGCAGGGACACTTGACTGAGTAAGTGAGTGACTGTGTAAGTAAGTAAACGGATCATTGGACGTCGTCGGAGGTGGGGTGGAAGGACGAAGGTCCAAGAACGGAGAATTAGGTGAGAGACGTGTCGTCGGATTCTCTCGACGAATCCACTGTTTGTCTTGGTACAGGAAGAGAGGATTGGGGAGGGAGTCGACCCTAATCCAAGGTGATCTGTCTGTTCAGTGTGGTTGTCACAGAATTTATTCTGTTTGAAAATAGAGAGAGTGTGTCTTCGTGGACCATGGTCCGACGGGTTCCGACCGTACCGTCGAGTCACCAGTCTGAGGTCCGGGTCACACCGACCATCGTAGTAGTAGAGACCGAAGATAAAGATTCGAGTGAAGTTTCAGGTTCTACCACGCTCCCGAGATCGGCACCTTAGATGTAAGGTGTCTCGTCGTTCCCAGCCCCTCCCTTCACGTGCGGGAGGAAAGTTTCTATGAAGAGTCTTCAACGTAGGGTTTTTCAGATGTTTGTTACGTACGACGTCTCCCACACTCCTCTCTTGGAAGGATGTGACACCCACTCTTTCCTTCGAACATGGTTGTGATACCTCTTGTCACACCTCCAAGCACTTCTTTGACGTTTGTCTGGATGGTATACTGGGACGTTAGGGTCAGGCCCTGTATGTATCCCTCTTTTGACATTAAGCTCTACTATGGACGTGGAGTCACAAGTATCGTCGTGATAAATGTTGTCCGTACCGCACCTTCGTTGGGTTCACACGTTGCTGTCTCCTTTCGTACTTCTGCTACACCATGTACGATATGTGTTACCTTGTAAAGAGTTGGTATTTTTTCTCGTTTTGTTACGGTAAATGTCGTTGTCGCTACCTGGGTCTCTGACAGTTAAACTCTTTATTCAGTCTGCTCTGTTTATGTATTGTGACGAATATACACCCTAGGTTTTCTTTTTTTTTACCATGTTTACTTAAATAAATGTTTTGTCTTTGTCTCAGTGTCTACGTCTTTTATTTGAATACCAATCGTCGTCCCCTTCGTCCACATAATCTGTCCCTATGCGACCCTCTACCCCTAACTGTATCTACGTGATGATGTTTGTTTTTTCTATTGGTCATTCCTGAATAACAGCTCGTGTCCCTTGAGAACAGTTATAAGACGTTACCGGATATACCCTTTTCTTAGATTTTTACTCACCTATATACACATTGACTATCTGACACGACATGTCGTCTTTAAATACGTTGTAACGTTTAGTTGATATAACGTTATATTTAAAAAATTTTATTTCTTTATCTTTTAATTGATGGTTATTTTTCTTCTTCTCCTCATTCTTCAACGTTTGTGGTGGAATCGACTATCAGGTCCCCGATCTCAAATTCAGTGGACTGATATCGATGCCTTCTCTGACCCTTTCAGAAGAGATAAGGTCCGTCGGTGCTTGGGCCAAAAGTTACGACACCCAAAATAATTGCTCCTTCTACCGCCCCTCTGTCTACGAACCTTTGTCGACAACTGGAAATGGTACGTTAGGAAGGTCTCGAGGGATAACGGGAATCTTATTTGGGACATGAGGAATGAGACGGGGAGTGCCGGACCGGGTAAAAGAACGTCGGAGGAAGGGAGTAGTACGAAGTCTGGAGGAACCGGAGGACACACAGAGAGTTTCCGGTGCCGAGAAAGGGTGTGTCCCCATACGTGGGGCTGACGAGGGAGTCGTGGGACCTTACGGGGGCGGAGTGAGACACGCCCGACCTAGAAAGAAGTCTGACGTCGAAAACACGGTAGAGGAGTCTCTTCGATGGTCCAAAGGGAGTAGCAAGAAGGAACTGAGGAAAAAACAAAGAAAGACATATCGTACCTACGGTAGAACTTTGATAACATAATTTAGTAGACCATTGTTTTTGGGTTTGGTTCTTAGGAGCGTGGCTTGCGGACGGGACAACGAACCAGAGACGGTAATCTTTCTGTCGGGTCACTCCCCTCCCAGACACAAAACAAGTCTTCCCACAGGGGTCTCTAAGAGACTCGTTTATAAATGGTGAGAGGATTCGCAGACGGACGTTACGTCCTCTGGGCCCAAGTTAGGGACCCAACCCTTCTAGGGGACCTCTTCCTTTGCCGTTGGGTGAGGACATGAGAACGGACCTTTTAGGGTACCTGCCTTCTCGGACCGTCCGATGTCAGGTACCCCAGCGTTTCTCAGCCTGTGCTGATTTGTTGAAGTGAATGATGCATGGTCTTTGAATTTTCTGTCATGTGTATGGGTCCGAAGAAGAGTCGATGTCTCTCCGGTGTTCTACTCTGAACCCTAGACAGACCACCTCTGTCCTGTTCCTCCCGTCCCTCTACCTCTTTCCTCAGGTCACTTGGGGGTCCTTGTCAGGACGTCGTCGGTCCGTATACCTGTCCCAGGTAAATACAGAGGAAAGGCCGAGGTTGGATACAGAGGTGGGATTACAGGTACCGGGTGAAGGTAGAAAATACCGGACATGAAATAAGGAATGGGAAAATTCATCGAAATGTAGAAAGATCTCTTCCCATCCCCGTATTTGTTTGTCTATGTTCTACTATATACATTCCATGAACCCCCAGAGGTCATAGGTCCTTATCTTCGGACGAGATTCGTTACGGTCCGAGGAGGACACCTACAGTCTCAGGTCGTTCGTGGACTGACCACCCGAGCTGAACGGTAGAGGAGACTCCACAGAAGTTCCCGGACCCGACCTATACAGGTCTTTTGTTGAGTGTCGGGGAAAGTTCAACGAGAAGGTCCAAGAACCACTTAGCCGATTCTGTCTTCGGGTCCGTCACAGGAGTCCCCCACGACACTGTGTCACCTCTCTCGTCCTCGAGGGTCGGAGATACAATGACCCCTACGTTTCGATCTATTAGTGACAGGACACTAATGTCCCAAAACTCGTTGTAGGGACCGGAGAGAGGTACTCTATTGTCACCGTGGAGATAGAAACTCCACACTGTTGATTTTTACGGAGACCTAGGACAAGTTATAGGGGAACCCGTTTTGACAGGACTAATTCTTGATGACCAAATCTCGTTCCTAAATTTGGAGTCTGAGACACCCGAGTTTAGAGTTGAGACAACACCTTACACCCCGTTCAATAAGGTAGAAAGACACGGAGTCAAGGAGAAGATGTTTGACTTCTTTGGTTGTCAGGGAGAAAGTATCTAATTTACTCGATTACATGTTTCTCGTGAATCTTGTCGCGGACCACGTTCCTGTACGATACAATCCATAAGAATGGAAACCTTAATAAGGACTATGCGGTTCTGGTAAGTAGTAGTAAAGGTGCGTTAAAATAAATTGTTTATAGAGATTTTCAGTAGGTGGGAAGAGGTAGTAATGGGAACAGGTTCGATGGTCGTTGAGAACCATGGTCTCCAGGTTTGGAGACTAAGGAGATTAAGTGGAAGAGGTTTTCTTGGTTAAAGTAGACAAGTTTGAGAAGTTATCAATTTGGTCAGTCTCACAGTGACAAAAACCTTGTTTACCGGATCTCTAATGTCTTACTGGGGACAGGGAGAGATCTCGGAACAGAGGATTGAAGTAGAGGGAACAAACGATTAAAGTTGGTGTTGCCAAAAAAGAGAGGTAAAGAGTTTTTACGGCAAGAGGGAGGATGGGATTTTATGAGTTCACGAGATCTGGGAAAATGACATTGGAGTTTACATTGTCATAACCCTAATTTTTTTTATTTCTGTCCGGTGAAAGACTCTCATCATCTTTCTTTGAATTCACTGACTCGGTCCTTCCCGACGAAACAAGACACCCCGTCACACACGTGCCGTGTTTGTGAATCGGCTCCTCCGGTCATCTCTGCCGTTAAGTAGGGTTCGAGGTGAACGATTCGGTATGGGACCAGTCTTTGTACATGAGCGATGAGTGGTTCGACAAACAAACACCTCGACACTTGAGACTTTTCCCCATAGAAAACGATTAAAGGTTATTTCTACAGTGTGTCAGATCGCCGTCGACGTATCAATCTCGTGGGACATCCATTATGACCTTCTCGATATAAAGTATTACATATAAAGAACAGACAACATCCATGGAATTAAACGGTTTCTGTTCCTTTCTCTTACTAATACGGTTGACGGGTCGACAGAGCATAAGAGAAAGAAAGGGGTCGATCTTTCACTGACAAAGGTGTAGAGACTATGATCTCGACTCCAGTCGAACTCCGTTTTGACGGGGAATGAAACACGTAGTTCGTTGACGTGTTGAAAGTTCAGAATCTCACTACGTTAATTATGTAAAGTATTAATTTAAGTATCGTCTTACGGAAGACCCTTAAGTTAGAAAAAAATTAATGGGTAAGAATAATTGGAGTAAGTAGACAGATTATTTTTGACATTTGATTCGGATCGATATACTTGTGTGTAAGATCGTTTATATTAATGGTGATTTATAAATCGAAGTGTCAATTTTGTAAAGTCTCGGACTTCTCTGAAGTTTCTAGTGGACCTTATTTATAAGTGGAATCACTACCCCTTTGACCCCGAGTCTGTAACCTTCGTTACACGGAACCTAGTGAGTCGAGCCTCCACCGTAACGTTCTATGGGTCAACGGAAAACGGCAAGATGACAAGGTCTTCGATCTCGTCTTTTTCCTCTCCCTTTTTTTTTTTTTTTTTTCGGAATGGTCCGAAATTCATATTCATTTTCGGTGTAAAGATAGGAACCAGACAGACGTATGTTTCCCATCGTTTAGACACGAATTAGATTGACGTGGTTAATGTCTCTGGCAACAAAAAGTCTACGTTGTGTAAAACTTCAATAGTGAAACTCCCTTTATGTCCCGGACCTAACGACCCTGGGTCTGTTTCTACATAAAATAGTGAGAGTACAATAAAGGGTCTTGACTTCACAGACTCTAGTGACTTGAAATTCTTTTAGAATCTAATCGTCTTATATTTTACATTTTGTTTTTCGGTCACGAAGGATCTTTCCCAACTGGTCATCTACGGTTGTTATAAGAGGGAACATTATAAATTTACCCCAGTGACAGATATTAGGTAAATGTAGGTAAACCTTGAGTCACAGTGTCCTCAGTCTTAAATTGCTACACGTGCACACCACAGGGGTCACACAAATAACACCTCAACCGTAGCGGTAGACAGTGACAGTCCGTCTGGACCCAAATTTAGGACTAATATGGTGGATAATTGGTAGACAGACGCGTTCAGTGAAGAGACTCGGTGGTACAAGTACTGACATTTACTTTGTCATTGTAGATGAAGGGTCTTGACCCTCTTATTTTATTATGTTACATATTCTCTTGCGGTACTCGTGAGGTTCCCCTCGACTTAGGTAATATAGGACAAGGGGAATATTCCGAAACATTCCGAAAACGGACGATAGCAGTGGAGTGGAACCACAGACGTTACGGTCCGTACCCGGAAGGATAAGATCAGACACGAGTTGTTTATAAACAACTGAATTACTTGTCTATACACTCACACCGTTACCCGACATAGAAAAGGACACAGACGTTGTAATCGAATAACGTCACGTAACCTACCACGGGAAGTTCTTCTCTCCACAGGTACCCGAAGGAGGTACCGAGTCACGATTTTGTAGGTGAACGTTACGTCCTCTGTGTCCTCTAGGTCCAAGGTAGGAGAACAACCCTTCTGGGTGACCTCCTCCTTTACCGATGGGTGGGGTCATAAGAACGGACCTCTTAAGGTACCTGTCTTCTCGGACCTCCCAATGTCAGGTACCCCAGTGTTTCTCAGCCCGTGTTTACTCGTGTGTGCGTATACGTACGGGTACAGAATTAGGGTCTTGAACACTGACACTAAAATAAACCTTTTTTCCAGAACCGTCTATGTTAATTGACTTCCCAGAGGTATATTCTAGAAAACCCTGATAGACGTAACCTACAACAATATCAGGTAAATCGACGATGTTGTTTTTGTGGTGTCTGAACTACGAATACTTACTGTTTGTGAAGAAAGAGTCTCGAGATCTCCGACCTCCAGGTTGTAGTTCCTCGGTCGTCTAGACCAAAGATCCCTCTCAGGTGAAGGATCATCAAAGTATCTGTAGGAGAATAGTGACACAAGAGTGTGTCGTCTTCCTCGGTCCTAGAGAGACCCCAGAGAAAATTCTCCCGTGATTAGGGTAAGTACACCGGAGGTGGGAGTACTGGATTACTGGAAGTTCTAGGGGAGAGATTTATGATAGTATAATCCCTAATCCAAAGTCATACACTTGAAATCTCGATATCTTTTTAAGTAAAATATCGTTTGGATTTACTCTCTAACTTCTCTTCTGTGTCTTTCTCTCTCCGAGAAAACTTCTACCTCTGTCTCTGACCTTACTACGTCGGTGTCCTTTACGGTCGTGGATGGTCTTCGATCTCTTTCGAAAAATTTTAGATTCAGTCCAGTTTATATGAGGTCCGAGTAAGTCTTACCTTAAATCCTAGGTATAGGACCAGACCAGGTATTCCGTGACATAGTTGACAGGGGTAGAGGGGTAGGACGGGAGGTGAGAGACTCAAGAAGAGAAGGGTGAGAGGGAAGTAAGTATATCTAACTTGGTGGATCAGAGGTACGAGGTTCAGAAACGAGGTTGGAGTTCCGGAAACGTGGGTGGTAAGAGAGATGGACAATCTCTCGGTGTACCGGAACAGAGAAGGTGACAAGTCACAGACCGGACACAGTGGAGGAATCTCTCCGGTGGAAACTGGTGGGATCTTTTGAAATAGAGAATAGTGAAAGTTTTAGGAGAGGAGAGAAAATGGAACGAAGAAATGTTTGACATGTAGGACAGTTATCTTGCTAGAACCCGTGACGAAACTTTTTAGGGTGTTGTACGACTCTCTCCAGATATTAAATTAGTCTTCAGACTTTCTTGGTACCCTTTTTTTCGGTCTAAGACCAGTTCATGTACACAGAAAATCTGGACCCTTATCTACCTGAACGAATATCTCACTTTCTTTCTTTACGTTTGTGGTTGTCGATCAGGTAGACCCACTTGACAGTACCTAATGTGCACTTAGAGTCCCTATGTCCACTTCAGTACCTGAAAAGGAAATCCGTTAAGACCTTTTCCCCAAGTCCACCGTCCACTGTCACGTTTCTAGACCGACGTAGTACCAACAATTTGAGTTACTTGGGCTTCCGTTGGAGGGTTTGTCTTCTCCAACTACAGTGATAAAGGAATTTCCAATTCACATAAAGTTGGAAATCCTTAAGAACTAATTAATATTTTTACAAATTCTCTTATTTTAGGTATCGTAATTATACATGTATAACTTATAAAATTGTCATTTTACAAATATACAAATAAAACAAATAATCTAACTTGTATAGTCGTATCATTATGGGTAAATTTGATACATTAACTCAATATTGACTAGTACTGAATCCTAAAATTAAAATTTTAGAATGGTTTTAATATGTTTCATAATCTTGTAAATTTTGTTAAATTTCTAGTAGGATAATCAAACTAAATTGTCTAAATATTTTTACGGAATTCGTGGATTCTCCTACCCAGTTCCTGTGTTTACACGATGATTTTTTAATTTAACTTGTGTGTCTTAAATAGTTGTATCGAATTAATTTAAAAGTTTAGGTTAGTTTCTAAAAAGTTTACGGGAGTTTTTACTATCGAGTATTTTTGTTGTGACGGTAAACGTCGTTGTACCTACCTTGATCTCTCACAGTTTGACTCACTTCAGTCTGTCTCTTCCTCTTTAAGACATACTGTAGAGAATGTACACCTCAGATTTTTCTTTGCTATGTTTACTTGAATGAATGTTTTGTTTGTCTGAATACCAACGGTCCCTTTTACTACCCTCCTTCCCTCTCAATCCCTTAAACCCGATCCGCACATGTGTGACGATACAAATTTTACCTATTGGTTGTTCCTGGATGACATGTCGTGCGCCTTGAGACGAGTCACAGTACACCGTCGGACCTACCCTCGCCCTAAACCCCCTCTTCTTTATGTACATGTACGTACCGACTCAGGGAAGTGACAAGTGGACTTCGATAGAGTTGTAACAGACAAGTAGTCGATATGGGGTTATGTTTTTATTTTCATTTTTTTTTTTTTTTTCTACCGAGAAAAAAAATCTACATCTATATGTTCGACTCGAATTTGTAAACGAAAAAAATTGTACACTGGAATTATTTCGTTAGTAATTAAAGATTTGGTTCTATGGAACACAGTGAGTCATTCAAGTAAACCCAAAAAGGTATTCTACATTACCATTTTGGGTTTACCTGAATCACCGGTTGGGTTATGACGACTTCTGAAAAGACATGGGGGTTTGGTATGTCTTGAAGTCAGTGACAGAGTAAATGGGGAAGTAATCTTATATTCGAGGTGTTCTTACCATAAAACGCACAATTAAGTGACGACATAAGAGTCAGGAATCCCGACATAGTTCGTGTGTCATTTACGAGTCCTTATTCAATGACTCACTCACCTCCAATTAGGAGAAACGGGGATCTAGGATACTGAGAGTCCAAGAATTATATAAGACTCTCTGATTTCGGGTCACTGTCATACTTTCTACCGGTTCTACGACTTATTTCAGTTTACTTTCACAAGTCACTGTCAGAACGCTGGTACTGAAGGACCCCGGAGACGAGAAGTTTCCGTAGAGATGAACGATAGAGGAGGTACTTCAGAAGGCAACTTGAGTCACTCATGGACTACGGTGAATGTACTGAGTTAGAATATTCCAATGAAAACATGAATAAAGTCGAGGAGATCACTGCCAGACTGTAGGTGTAGAGATACGGTGCGACTATGGGAGTGTGCGGAAAGTTTTCTCACTTATGTATTCACTTACCTGGTTTTTTACCGTGAAGGTATTTCGTTGAAAACGCCGATAGCGACAGTGTCTCCAATTCTTGGGTCCGAAACGTTGGTCCGACGCACTCTGCTGTAGGGTAACGGTACGACACCACCACACACGGGCATTATAAATTCTTTATAATACTTAAGGAGTTCGAAACTTTTATTTGGGATCGGAGTTAGACGTCGGTCCGTTCTTCTTTCCTTTACGATTTGCGTCCTACGGACACCTTTGTAAATTTTAGTAAACGAATTCTATACAGTTATCTATAGACGTTTACATTTCTGAATGGTCCTGTACGTCCGGAACTCCTCTTCTCAAAGTTTCACCAAATGTAAAGTCGAAGTTATAAATATTTGTCTTACTTTAGGCCTCCCTTCCTCGGACCTCTCTATTCGGAAACCCATTTATAAAGCCCTCCGTGGCCTTCGACGAAGGCCCCTACCCGGTAGTCCCTAATGGTTACTCCCACCAACCCATCTTGACCTCTTATTCTACTTTGTCTTCCTTCTTTTTATCTTCTCTGATCCCAAAATCTGGTCCCGTAGAGTTTAAAATTTTACGGGTGCTCAGTGGACCCAATAGAACAATTTACGTCGAAGACTAAGTCATCCAGACTCGACGTCGGGTTCTAAGACGTGAAACTTGTTCGAGGGTCCACTACAGTTACGACGACCAGGTACCCTGTGTCAAACTTATCGGCACTAGACACCATTCTTTCGTAGTATGTGGGGGACGTTTTTGTCGTCGTGTTACTTTGTTTTGCTTTGTGGGGGTGGGGGGTCTATGGGTCTCCATGTTGTACTACGATATAAATAAGAGTAGTCCATCCACAGAATCTCCGACAAAGAAGTGTATTTAATGGAACTATTCCAAGTAAATAGACGAATTGTTTATAAATAACTCGTAGACTCGTCTGTTCCAGACACTAAAGTACCTCAAATGTAAGGTCATACCCTTTAGTCCATTTTGGAGTGTTTCTTTGGATGTTCGATTTTTTCTACTATAACCAAGTCCAACCCTGTTTACGGTTTTCTCTTGTTTGATCCCAATATCAAATCTCTCACCAAACCTTTCCTCCCGATAACCCTCCCCACTCTCTATTGATCGGTCCATTTTCGAGATCCCCTTCTCACAAGTTCGTCATTGACGTTTCCAATGAACGGTTTGACTCTTTCTCAAACCGTTCAAACTCCCTGTTATTGAGTCCCACTCACTCCACGTTCCTGGTTACCCCTCTCTTAATCGGGACTCGGTCTAATGTCCTTCCTTGGCCCTAAAATAAGATTTACACTATCCCCAATTCGTCTCCTTACTACACTTCTAAAAAATTTCTGGTGAGATTTCTTTCCCATGTTCACTTGAATAAATGTTTTGTCCTCATCTCAGTGTCTATATCTTTTGTTTAAATACCAACGGTCTCTCATTCACTCCCTCCCTTTTTAACCCTCTGACACTGACTGCATGTGCTTACTGATGTGTATTTTGTCTATTGATTATTCCTGGATGACACGTCGTGTTCCTTGAGCTGAGTTATGAGACATCACTGGATACAACCTTTTCTTAGATTTTTTTGGTCCTCTATATACAAATTGATTAGGTGAAACAATATATGGACTTTAATTATGTTGTAACATTTAGTTGATATGAGGTTATTATTGTTTTTTTTTTCTGTTGAGACTAATACTTTAGTAATCGTCACCGTTTTCGGTAATACATGAAGGATTATTTTTATCTTATACCTCGCATGTCGTAGTGAATACCTTATCCGAGGGACTTATATCCATAAATCTAGGTTAGACATCGAATATCCTTACTGTCCTCTACCTCCTTGTTCAGGTCTCTTCAGTACTCTTTCGTGAGTCTGTTTGGGTCGCCCATCCTGCTAACTAGAGGAAAGAAAAGTTACTTAGTCACCGTACTTTTGTCCCTTCCACTTTTTCTTAGTATTTTCCCTTCCACTTACCAAATCTACTTCTCTGTCAATTTTCTATCGTATTAGTCTAATTAATAATAATAATCGTTTTAGGTGATATACCTAGAATCAACTATACATTTGGTAGACATTCCACTGTAAAAACTTTGTTGACCTTTGTGAAAGTCTACCTCTGTCCTAGATTCCATCATTGTCCTTTAAGAAACTTAATAAAGTCTACATCATTCAGTAACGTAAATTCTTCTTACAGGAGTGAAATATATCTATATATGACGTCTTAAAACCTCACCTTTTAGTACAAACTTTAATCGATTGTTGAACGAAGTTTACTTGTCTTATATCGTTTTCCCTACCCTTTCAGTGGACGCTCTAATCCACTATTCTCGGGACCCTGAAGGAAGAATGACCGTAAGAAAGAACCAAGAAAGTCAACCAAGTAAGATGACTTCGTTCAATGGTACAGTGGACGACGGGACCTCTCTACAGTGACCTGTTCCCTGACTCCCGTCCGGTTGTCGGACGTTTCCGACGTAGGACATTTGTTGGTACCCTCCCTCGGACCTTCGTCTAGGGAGGGGTCAGTCGGATCTCTACTATGGTGGAGGGACTGACATCGGACATTCTCCGACACTTCTCCAGAACCCGGGTCGATTGGTGTGGACGTAAGGACTAGGAGTCTGCGGCGACACTGTAGTTTGTCTATACATAATTCAAAACCCTACTAAACAATACGTCGTTGTCCACTGTCTGTTCACCTACCTATCCATTTGTCTATCTGTATCTATTGATATATTATGTAGTAATAATAAATCTAAATGGTATGAAGTAAATTGATAAGATAATAATAACCTGTAAATCCACCAAAGGTTCTGAAGACGATATATTACGACATAATGTGTAATCAGGTCCATAACCTCTTCCGCTACCGTGGGGTGAGGTCATGAGAACGGACCTTTTAGGGTACCTGCCTCCTCGGATCATCCGACGTCAGGTACCCCAGCGCTTCTCAGCCTGTGCTGACTCACTGAAGTGAAAGTGACAATGAAAGTACGTGACCTCTTCCTTTACCGTCGGGCGAGGTCGTCGTCGGGTCCATACGGAAATCCTTTCACAATAAAAAGACGACAACGATTCAGCGAGGTCAGCACAGGCTGAGACACGCTGGGGTATCTGCCGTCGGGTGGTCCGAGGAGGTAGGGACCCTAAGAGGTCCGTTCTTGTGACCTCACGCCACGGTAACGGAAGAGGCTAAGAAAAAGATTTAACTCTATTTTAACTGTAGAAGATAAATAAAGTTTACATCTTGTATTACTAAGTTGTAAACATATGTAACACTTTACCAGTGTTACAAATCGATCGTAGATAGTGGTCTCCCGCTCGAATCTTGAAAGTTTATAGTTTGATAATTGATGTCCAATGATTACTTCCATACCACGATGAAAACTCTAAATGATTCAATAGGAGGCCTGTAAAGTCGTTAAATATGACGTGGTTGTGACGGTTTAATGAAGGAACCACCATGTCACTAATTCTGAGACGGGAGGGTTACATCCCCTGGGTCCAAGTTAGGGACCAGTCCCTTGATGTAGGTCGTACGAACGTTGACTCTGGACCACATCTTTCTATTCATTTATATATTAAAATTTTTAAAGACGATTTTCATCACGTCTTCATCTCTTGTGAACCCGTTTAAGACTCATAATGATTAAAAAGGAGTCAACTATCTAATTTTCTCAGAGTAACTACAAAATGTAAGACAACCAAATAATTGATTTAACCCGTCAAACGTAAACGAACAGTAGATTTTAGAAAAGAATTTGATTGACGGACAAACGTAGAAAATTTGTGAAAAAAAAGTATAAGGAAAATATGGGGAGGAAAGACAAGAAATCAAACAAGAAGGAAACAGAAGTCATTCGTGAAAGAAATTTTGTCAAAACGAGTAGTACAAACGTTTACTCTTATTACGGAAGTAGACCGGTTATAAAAGGAGACAAACATTAAATAGACATCCGAAATAAATACCCAAACGAACAAAAAAAAAAAGTATAGATTTCAAAAATGAAAATACACCAATTTAACCATTTAAAAGAAGAAATATTAAAGACCCAAAACATAGTAATGGTTTTTTTATTTTGTTTGTTTTTTTGAACATCACCTTCTGCATCTACTACTCTCCCTCCCACTACCACTACCACCTCCGTCCTTCCGTCCCCCTCCTACAGTAAGGGAAGGAAATAACAGCCGGTGGTGACGAGATCTTCGGACTGCGAGTAATACAGTGAATTAGGAACTTAACAGAAGGCTCCAGCTACAGTAATAATGAGACTAAATGTTTATTCCTTTTACTCAAGTCTCTTCATTCGTTGAACAGGTCTAAGATCTCTGACATGAGAAGTGGTGGTGTGTGAGCGTTTCTGACAGTACGACAAGGAACCTCTCACATACGGTTGTGTCACGAGAAACCAGACACCGACGGTTCGGTTGAGGGGAAAACCCAGGACCCCTACTAATATTACGAAAAAGTAATGGTTCCTTTGGAAAATAAGGTGTCCTTTTACCTCGGTATGTGTGACTCGCGTATGTTCCTCCGTCTTTACCTTTAGGAACGACTTTTGGTCGAGGATGGACTCGACTACCGAACCCTGAGTCTTGTGTTCACACCGGAAACTATTAACGAGTGTAGGATATGGTTAATTTACAAACCCCTTCGACCGTTACCGAAGGACTACACCTTTAGTGAAACTTTACACGTCCGACCATCAATTTCGGTAATCGGGGTGAACCCGAAGTTCGTGTTGATGTTTCTTTTACAAAACATTTAACATGTTCTTCGTTCCTAAACGGTTTCGGACCCCATCGGGTTTGACCAGTTCGTTAACGAAAATTGTGAAATAAAGGATACACCTGATTATGGACCCCCGTCTACCTTTTGTTTGCTGAAGTCTGTTGTGTCCCGAAGGACTTTCGACGTCCAGAGACGTGGTCTGTCGACGACGCACTTCTCGAACCGAGAAAAGAACCTGTTTCTGAAAAATAAAGTCCAGGTTCAAACTCCAACCCCCTTACGTTTACTCGGGTCGTGGGGAAAGAACTGGAAAGGAACTACCTTACCCCTACCGACGAGGTCACGTTTCCGGTATCTTCAAGGTAAAGATTCTCGACGAACCAGTATAATTTTCAGCTTGAGGTTTCTGTTTACCTAGTCTCGTTTCAAATTCGTTAATTCACTTTTGACTCAAGTAGGATTGAAGTGTTCCGGACCCCGAGAATTGACAGTCACAGATCAGGTCTTACATCAACTCGTTAGTGTCCTTTACGAGGAGCTCCCAGAGAAAAGAAAGGGAGACGAACGTTTACGCTTTGTTTCTAGATTAAAAAAAGAAGACAGACCCTTCTTCGAGAGATCACACCTTCCAGACACCCAGCCTCACTCTTCCTTACCCAAGATCAGAACCGTGACGGGAGATTGATTGACTCACGGGTTCTGTGTCGACGAAGTCCAGAGTTGATGCGACTCACGAATTCGGGGACCCAAACACTCTGTCCGACAGTCTGAGAGACTTGGGAATTAAAGGAGTAGAAATTTTACCCTTATTTTTCTCACCGAGGTGGTCTCTCGACAGTACTTCCAAGGTACTCTCCTGTACACGTTTCATAAGTCCCGAGTCCCACTTACCGCGGGGGACCACAACACGCTGTCTTACCGAGACCGGACAGTGTATCACATAATCAGTCCCAAGATCTTTCTCTGTCTTGGTTGTTCGCTAGAGATGGATATCAGATGGATATTATATGTATATACCTTATATAGATATCGATATTTATAGAAATATGTACCTTTAGATCATGTCTGGGAACTACTCCCACTTTCTTCTTTCACTTTTTTGACCGAATTTTGAGTTGTAGTTGATTCTAATTCCATAGACAATGTAGGGAAGTACCGTTTATCTACCCCTTTTTCATCTTTGTCACTGTATAAAATAAAAGAACCCAAGGTATCAGTGACGTCTGCCACTGATGATTTTCTACGTACACGAAACTTTCTCTTCGATACTGTTTGGATCTGTCGTACAATTTTTCACCTCTGTAGTGCAACGGTTGTTTCCAGACATATAAGTTTCGATACCGAAAGGGTCATCAATACATGCTTACATTCTTCCGTCTCGTGACTTCTTGTCTACGAAAGTTTGACACCATGATCTCTTCTGATAACTCTCAGAAACCTGTCGTTCATCTGGTTTGGTCAGTTCGGATTTCCATTAGTTGGGACTTATAAGTAACCTTCCCGACCACGACTTCGACTTTGAGGTTATGAAAGTGATGGACTATACCTCTCGACTGAGTGACCTTTTCAGGGACCAAGACCCTTTCTAACTTCCGTTCTCCTCTTCCCCTGCTGTCTCCTAATTCACCAACCTACCGTAGTGACTGAGTTACCTGTACTTAGACTCGTTTGAGGTGCTCTGTCACTTCCTGTCCCTTCTGACCGTACCACCTCAGGTGTGCCAGTCTCAGTCCGTACTGAGTCGTTGACTTGTTGTCATTATAGTCTGTGTAGAAAGATAGTAGACAGATAGACACTAGGTAGATAGATCTCTCCGAATAGATGCCTTCTCTAATTAAAATGTCGAACATGTTAACACCTTCGATCGTCTAAACTGACCTCTTCCGTTACCGTGGGGTGAGGTCATGAGAACGGACCTTCTAGGGTACCTGCCTCCTCGGACCACCCGACGTCAGGTACCCCAGCGATTCCCAGCCTGTGTTGACTCGCTGAAGTGAAAGTGAAAAGTGAAAGTGTGTAACGTCTTCCTTTACCGTTGGGTGAGGTCACAAGAACAGACCTCTTAGGGTCCATGTCCCCTCGGACCACCCGACGGTAGATACCCCAACGTGTCTCAGCCTGTACTGACTTCACTGAATCGTCGTCGTCGTCGTCGTCTAAAGTGTAACCGTTCCGTTCTGTCGTCCGACCTCTGAGACCCTTCTCAACTACAAAGGTACACTTACTCCAGACCTCCGTCTTAAGGAAGAAGGAGTCCCTGGAGTGAGAAAGAGAATTCTGAAAGTTGCCTAACCACTCCGAGGGGGTCTCACACCTCCCATTAGACGAGATTACTTTGAGATGACTAAATTTACAATTAGTGTAGACTTTTTTTATGGAAGGGTCGTTACAGATCTCAGCACAAACAGAGTTTTGACCCATGGCACCGGAACGGTTTCACCGTGTATTTTAATTGGTGGTGTGTATCATGTACGAGTTATTTACACTAAAAACACTACAAATAATATGTCGATAATAATAACAACAACGACATATATAGGAAAGTACAGGGAAGATCAGGACTGTCGAAGGAGACTATGTGTCGAAAGTAAGTGTAACCTTTCTTCCTTTTGTCTTTCTTGGTGTCATAAGACACTCGTTCACCTCAGACTCCTCCCGTGTATGTGTCTTTAGAACAAAAGAGTTGAGGTCCTGTACCTTTCGTCCACTCTCACCCCCGGTTATGGACATACGGAAAGGGTGCCGTCGACAAGGGTTTAATTTACCAAAGATATCGTAAAACGGTAAAAGATCATCGATTCTCTATGACTCAAGAACGGTGTACGGTCCGTCGTAAGGTTTACGAAAGTTACTTAGTCGTGTAGCACCGGAGTGTCGTTGGTACACTGTACCCATGGTAATAATAGGGAGGAGGGTTACTTCTCCTTCCACTCCGGTCTCTCATATTCTCATAACAGACTCTAGTGTGTCGATCCGTCACCACTTGTTGTGTTCGGCAAAGTAGAACAAGATGTCGGGCACCCATAACTGACGTACTGGTGGTACCTGTTTATGATTCACAACCCCACTACCCTACTTCCTTTGACTGTGACGGACCTGTCGGAGTCACGAAACACTTTTTGTTACGGACCTTCCCATCCAAAGGGATCACACGTATTCTAGTGGACCCCTCGGATGATTTTACCGTCTAAGAACCCGGGACATGGATCTCTACAACTCATTCGAACCCCCATACTGGTCCGTGGTGTGTTCCTGGGAGACTTCAGGGGACGGAACCGGGTCCCACGTGACCTCAACTTTTCCGAGGGTATATCTTACACATGGGTAAGATATCATAACACTTTGACTCGTGGTTCGTGACTTCTTTGTAGGACTGAATGGTTCTTTCTACTTCTACTTTTGTCGTAACATGGATACTTTCACAGATGTGGGCTCTAACCGAGTTCAGGATTTTCCGCCAGTATTGTATTTCTGCCGGTCCAATGTAGATAGTCTTAAGTCACGTAACAGTGAAATCCCGGTATTCTTAAGATACAGGATCCTTCGTATACGTCTTGGTGTTTTAAGAGCGGTTCAAGTTTTTAGAAACCTGGTTCTACCCGTCTATACATATATATGCTCCCGGTGTACCTTTTGGGTTAGTTCGCTAAATTGACAACGTCTCAAACCTTACGTCCACCTTTTGAGTCCGATATACACCTATGACTTATATCCGTGTACCCAATACTCTTGTAGGGAGAGAACATCGATTCTCAGTAGCTGTATTTCCAGCCACACCGAGAAGCCCCAAAACCTGTTAGTACAGTTGTGGATCAGTCAGAGAACCCAGTCATTTACAAACCTTTTATATCATCTGTCTTATTACTGGAAAGTAAGGTTTGGGTTTCTACAGGTGTAGGGTTAGAGGTTTTAGACTCTTATACCCTAGAATGAAAAGTGTCCCCTGAAACGTCTACACTATTTCCATTCCTAGAATTCTATCTCTCTAGTGGGACTAATAGATTACCTAGGTCACGTTAGTGTTCCTAGGAATCTTCTTACTCCGTTTCAATCTTTTTCCACTGTAAAAGAGAACGAAGATCTAGTCCGACACGTAGATTCGTTAACGATTATTCAACACTTATATCTCTAATGGTCTGATTTACTTCAATTCTGTTCCTATTTATCTAGTACTATAGTGAATATACACCTTAGATTTTTTAAACTATTATGTCTTGAATAAATGTTTTGTCTCTGTCTGAATGTCTAAATCTTTTGTTTGAATACCAATGGGTTCCCCCTTCCCCCTCCCGTCTCTCTATTTAATCCTCAAACCCTAATTGTATGTGTGTGATTATAAATAGTATATCTTATCTGTATGACATATCTCGTCCCTTGAGATAACTTGTGAGACATTATTGGATATACCCTTTTCTTAGAAATTTTCTTATCTAGGTACACATACGTATTGATTTTGTGAGACGATATTTGAACTTTGAATCTGTTGTGACATTTAATTGGTGTGAAGTCATATTTTATTTTTCAAATTCTTTTCAACAAGAAATTAGAAGTACATGACGGAATTTGAATAACGGGAGAAGAGTGCCCAACCCGTGTCTGTATCACTCCTATTCGATATATTCCTGTTGTGGAACTCTTTCCGGTTCGGTGTCTTGTCCTTTTCGGGTTCAGGAGACACCGTACGTCTTATCTCAGTGACTGGTCCAGATCGACAGACGACTGGAGATACACCACTTGTTCTCTTTTTATTTACAGGCAGAATAAGACCCCAGAGAGACAGTGTCGAGACACTATTTGACTTAACACAGAAAGGTTTTAAGAATACAACTTCGGGTCTGGGGTTCACACTAACTTGAACCTCTATATCTAACATTCCTAATTTCCTCCAGTCCTCCTTCCCGAGACAGGACATCCTGATCCCAAGAATATTCTTCACTCCATCTGTGGTCTAGCGAGAGAGCAAGGAGCCACGAGTGTGGTTCCTTTCCGGTAGACGCCTGTGTCACTTTTCTGTCGACAGACGTTCGGTCCTTCTGTCCGGAGTGGTCTTTGGTTGGAACTCCCGTGGGACTGCGACCTGAGACTGGGAGTCTTGACGCTCTCTCGTGTAGAGACAACAAATGTTATGGGTAAGACACTACACGACAATACCGCCGGGGTCACCGGATCGTGTCGGAGAATCGGACATAAGATTTATTATTTCGACTGGGAACTTATTGCACCACCAATTCGGTTATTTTTGAATGTCAGTCAAGAGACATAAGTGTCAAGAAAGCACAGACATCTAAGTTGGTTATTGTCGGGTACATCATGATGTCGTAAATGATAACTTTTTTGGGGTGTACACGCACCTGGACCCGTCAATTACAAACACAACAAGTTCCCAGTCGACCTGTACCGACGTAGGGATCACGGATCTTGTCACTGACCTTTAATCATCTACACGATACTTGTCATAAACCCGTTTATTACTCATCTTGTCTTTCTGCTATAAATTAGACACGTCACGACATTTTTACACGACATTTTTTCTTAATTATCTAAGATATATCTAACACAGACGGGCAAGTGGGTAGGTTGGTTAGTAGAAAGATAGTGAGACCGACATAAGTAAATGTTCGTTTACTTTGGAGTAGAAACTTGGGATGGTCACAGAGGAGGTGTCAGGTGGGACTTAGATGGGTGCCAGTCGAGGACACGTAAAATAGCGAAAATAGTAAGATTTTAAAGGGGGGTAATGTTGCCAGTGGTAAGATTGGGTCTAGGACAATAATGACCGAATGAAACGTTATTAACGAAGGTTTGACAAGGGAGAACAGAGACATCAACTAGGGTAACGTCTCTGAAGATAATTATCAATAAACACAGTTTAGGTAAAACGGAAGATCCTTGTCTAAGGAGTAAATCAGACCGTTGTGTGGGATGTTTTATTGGGATTAAGAGATGACGAAGACGTCATATCCAAGTTCGTGTCCCGAGTTAAGACCGACTCTTCTATGTTCACCTTAAACAACCCACTACAAAGACCTTTTGGGAAAAGTCTTTTACCTTTCGACCCTGATCCGATGAAAAATGGGAAGGGGAGTGAGAAAATAAAAACAACGAACCTTAAACCCTCACTAACGACCTCGAGACCGTCGGTGTACCTTTATACCTTCTGACTCCTCTCCTCTATTTCTTTACTGCAGAGACTACTAAAACACCTCGATGTCATGGTCGGAACTTAACGGATAGAAGTCCGAAGAGGATGTATTACCACTTTATATGAAAAATTACACATTCGGTAACGTCAGTCCAGAGACATTAATCTTCGACTTGTGGTTGAGGACTGACTACGTCTTGGGTACGGGTGTAACAGTCGAATCTATATGACTACGTGTAAACGTCATGACGATGAAACGATGGTGATCACGTCCCGATTTCGTAGAAGTATTTTGTGTTAGGGTACACTGTCCTCCGTACAGTTGTCGAAGTAAAATGTCTACTCCTTTGATCCCAAATCCTAGAGTATCAGTCATGTACAGTCTGTTTTCTGATCTTGGGTCCAGAATCTCCTTCGACATCCCACTGTTCCTTGATACTTTGATACCACATTCGATACCCTAGACCTCTAAAATATGTACGTGTACATGTACACCTACGTTTGTGTGTGTGTGCACACATTAGAACTGACCTCTACGCAACGAAAACGGACAGAAGTATGGTCGATGAGAAAAGACTATCGTGTCGGAAAGAAAAGACCCTATCGACCAGAAAGTTGATTTCAACAACTAGTGGACGGAGATCCTCCCGTGTATTAGGGTCGGAAGAACTGTTACAGTGACCAGGTCTTCACCAGTACGTTGGGTTAGTCTCGGTTTCAAGAAAGACTCTGACAGTGAATGACATACACTTACACCCGGGTAGACGTAGAGTTTCCGAGACAGACGAAAAGGTTTTTTACTACCATTCAAGACTACTCTACCTACTTTGACCTCGGTTAATATGTCTCACTTCATTCGGTCTTTCTTTTTGTGGTTATGTCATATGATTGTGTATATATACCTTAAATCCTTCTACCGTTACTGCTGGGACATACGTTCTGTCGTTTTTTCTGTGTCTACACATATTACCTGAAAACCTGAGTCTCCCTCTCCCTCTCCCACCCTACTAAACCCTCTTACCGTAACATTGTACATATGATAGTGCATTCTTAGCTTAGTGGTCAGATACAGGCTGCGTCCTATATCGTACGAACTCCGACCTCGTGCCACTACTGGGTCTCTCTACAATACCCCTCCCTCCACCCTCCCCCCAAGTACAAACCCTTGCGTACATGTGGGCATCGCCTAAGTACAGTTACATACCGTTTTGGTTATGTCATAACATTTCATTTTATTTCCATTTTTTTTGTTTCTGATAGTTTTCTTTTTGTTAATCGTAGGATCTCTCTGACTTTTTGACCTCCTTTGTCCTCGGAAGAAACACGGTTTACTGACTTAATTTACCCACTCAAAATAAACCTTTTTTTTTATATGTGTCACTGGTAATACTTAATACGTAGAACTATCGGACATAAGACAGTCAAAAAAGAGTCACAACTAAAAACAAGATCATCAGTCAATTGAAAAAACCTGAATGAGACCGAGGAAACTATTTGTTGACTTTAGAGATGACAATTTTTTTTTTTACTACCATTCAGATAATGGGTGAAGTGGCCCACCAAGACTCTTGTTTGATTTTGTTAGATCATTTCCGAGGGCGTATGTCCCCACAAGTGAATGATAATCGACAAGAAATCTAGAGAAACCTTTCGAGAATAAAAGGTCCTGTGGTAGTTAGAGATCTTATCTTTATAACAATGTACTATAATTGTTAATTCGGGGGTTTAGAGTGAATTTAGAAGACAAGACAAACCAGGGACCAAAGGGGTAACGTTTCTGTTCTCCAAAGAAACAGACTAAAAGTCTTATTGGTGAAGTTGATTAACTATATTCACCACTTTTCTGTTTGGAACTCTGTCAGGGGTGAGAAATAGACAGAGGTCTTACCGTTTATGTTAGTTACCCTAATTCTTTCGGACGTAAAGAAGAGTTATACCATTAGAATTTTCGATCTTTTTTATTTTGTTTCGTTTTGATCTCCGTACAAGTAGGGTAGAACTTAGTTCACAGGTCTTTAGTGCACTTTGTGTTTACAAACCTACACCAGTACCATAAATAAGCGTCATATAAAAGTGTTACATAATTATTTCCTCTTATTGTGAATAAGTATGTAACTTATATTGAAGGACCTCGTGAGACTTCAAACACACCCAAACCTCTTATGACTGTCCAAAAAGGATTAGAGAAACCGAAAAGCTTCACCCTTCCAAAGAGTTTAGCTCACAGACTGTTCCCACTGCTGAGAAGAAGGTAGTCCGACCTTCTCGTCTTTCTGGTACCGAAACCGTCAAGGTAAAACCTTTCTTCATTGTTTGTCCTGAAGGTGTCTACTCACCTAGGTTTCTATTCTTTCTGAGTCCGTAGAACATGAGGTATCAAGTAAAGTGAAGACTTACGGCTAATGACGTCGTCGGTACCTGTGACTGTCCCAAATTCCAAGTACCGAGTTTCCCCGATTCAGTGGTCGGTTTCAAAAGTGCGTTTTCCGTTAGGATTACTGATTCTAAGGCAAAGACCTAAAGAGGTCCACACGACCCCTCCGACTTCAAGTGGGGGTGGGGTACGTAGGAGACAGCGTTAACAACTGTATCTGTGGTAAAGTCTCATAGAACCGTTTTGCGACTCGCCGAGAGTAACCGAGTTACAGTGAGACATTACTTCGACGAACTTCCTGGGAGAGAAATTGGTCTCTCTGCTTCCGTGGTAATTGACTTCGTTTCATGACTATTCTCATTGTTGTTCTTGTTTCAGGGTAAGAGAAGGGTTCTTCGGTACAGATTTTTGTTCCCATTTGTTAACCAGAATAAAATAGGTTCACTGAGACAGGTAACTTTCAACAAGAAGCCGAAGAGGGAAGATAATTTTCACAAATGTCAAGACTCAGGTTACTAGTGAATTTATGTGTGTTATAATCGTGGTTCCGTCGTTAAAAAAAAGGGTCTCTAGTGTACTTTGACTTATCTATGAATTGTATTAATTATCGACCATGTTAGTCACTGTAGTGATTTAATGGTTAACCGATTACTGTGTAAGGATCTTTACGGTTGTTATAGGACTATGTTGAGAGCATCGTGGAACTACCATCGATTCAACAAGAAATATTTTTTAATGTTAATTTTTTTTCATTGTATTTAGTAAATGTCTATCTTTCATTTGTTATCACATGGCACTATTATTTCCTAGTGAAAACAGTATCATGATGTATATTACATCTCATGCATTTTACGTCACCAGACTGACGTCCCCTGCTTTATTACACTTTCCGTCAGTATTATCTTAGTAAAATGCATGTTTTTATAATGTAGTGTTATTTATTAAAGTTTGTATTTATAATTTGAAATGTAGTAATCCAATAAGGTGTAAATATATGTGTGTGTGTATATGTATACATACACATATATTCATATATATATACGTATACATGTGTGTGTGTGTCCGTGTGTTTAAGAGTATGTGTGTGTGTGTGTGTGTGTGTGTGTTTAAAATTCCACCTCCATAAAGTAGTGATAGGAAGTAGGTAGGGTATTACCGAAGGAGAAGACTCGTGGACTTTCGTTTACTTGGTTGGTCCTTTACATTTAGAAGACAGAGTTTACTGTATTCAGTTCTTGTCCATTCGGTCTTTAAAAATGTATATCTTGAATTTTTATTACGAACGATGTTCTTTGACCTTTAAAGTTCCTATATCTTTCTTACTTTATTTTTCGGTGGTCGGACACTAAGGGGGTCGGACTCTATTACAAGAAGTGTATGACCACATAGAGGAAGACCAGGAAACCATGTCTGTGCATTTGTAATACACATACACGAGTAAGACAATGATGAGTATTCTATACATATTTCATGTGAACTAATCTATATTTTATATGTATTATGTTTAGTTTACCTCTAAGGGGACTGACGTGGGAGGAAATAAGGTAGAGGAGAGAAGACTATTGTTTGAGAAAGACCAGAAAACCGTTGATAGGGAGAAGGTTTACTCCGACAGTCAGTGGACTGAGATCCACCCATGTACTAGGGTCAGAGGTCCTACAACACTGACCAAGTCTTTACCGGTACACTGTTTAGTCTCGGTCCCAAGAACACGTGTTGTCTACAGTCCCCACTCGTAAATGATTCCCGGTACTTTACATTTCTACTACATTCGGATCTTGACGGTCCCTGGTACCACACTTCCTCTGCTAGACGGGCTCTTACTTCAGTGAGTTCCCCGTTCGTAACGACTACCTACCTCTTTCTTTCTCGGGACTACTGAGACTCGGAGTTCCAGGTTGGTACGGACCCCTGTCTGGTGACGAATCTGTAGAGTCAATAAATTCTGTCATTCAAACAAAAGGAAAAGGAAAAACAAAAGGGACAACGAAGAACGTCACCTTTATAAAGATGGAATTCAAGTATTAAAAATAATATCTACTAATTTATGACTTTGACTATGTGTTCACAGTCGATATATGAGGAAACGGTCCTAGAACTTCTCGGATTTTTCCTATTACCCGACGACCTTCGAACTCCCTTCTACATCCTCCCAGCACACTCAACCGACTCGAGTAGAGAATAGGTACTTTCCGTTACTCTACTCTTTTTCTCGCTAGTCAAGTGAAGAGACGGGTCGTCTCCCTCCTGGACGGTCGTATTACATCAGTGCTGTCCTTGATAGTTTGAAAATTGTCCCTTTGAGAGGACGTGTAAACAATTTTACGTCTAAAACGGAAACTTCTAAACCTTACTCCGGTCTCTAGGACGTGAAGATTATTCGAGGGTACACTATGTCCAGTCCGACCAGGAACCTAGTGTAGCGCTCAATGTTCACACGTCTTCTCATGTAATTGACCCTCGTGACCGACACCCATCCTGGGAGGACCCAAGACGGTTCCTTTAGGTACCACTTGAATTCGGTCGGCGAATTGACAGCTCCTAGAGTCGAAGACAGACATTTTACTCCCATTGTCGGGGTCTGACACCGAAGCGACACTCCTACGTGCCTTTGTTACGGATGGGTCGTACCATGGACTGTGTGTCAGTCCCCAGTTGTTGACAATAATTATAATGAGAGCATTATGGGAGTCGTCAAAAAGAGCTTCCGACTAGACACTTAGAAGACGTAATCTTAAAGGACGTAATTTTTATGTCTAAGGATCTAGGTGGAGGTGAGTTGTGTCGTCCTGGAAATCTCTACCTCGGGTCCCTCGTCGTAAAGATTATTCGTGACGTCTCCTTGGACCACGTCCTACGGACCCCTGACGTGCACGTTCCACCTCCCACCTCCCGGCGTCCGCACGCTCCCGTCTACTCGTCCTCTGTGTTCCGACTTTTCGTGATCCCGTCGAAGGGGACAGACCCCCGTGCACTGGGTGGATGTAAACGATTAGTAATCTGACGAGGTTCTTACTCTCTCTCGGTCTCCCGTTCTCTCTCTCCCGCTCTTTCTCTCTCTCCCTGTCTCTGTGAATGGAATTGATATTTTGAGCTTAGAGGTCCGGTCACGGTCTCCTGCCTCGCGTAAAAGGTGTCATTGGTGGCGTAAAGGGCTACTGGGCCCATGGTAGGACGTTTTTTTTTTTTTTTTCTACGTAGTAGAATCGGGTGGACGAACCGATGATACCAAGACCCCGAACTTGACCGAAACCCCCCTGAGTAAGGACATACATGTCGTCCATCCTGAAGAGCTTCACCCCTGGCTGTAGGAGTGGTGCCAGATTTCGTCCCCGACTCTTTGCTACCGGACACACAGGGGACACAAAGATACCGGTCATAGAAGTGTCTCACGTGAAGTCAGAAAACCGGGATCACGAAAGAGTGAGAGAAACTTTATAGGAATGGACGTGAAGAAGGTGTGTCTGGTAAGTACCTCTGATTAGAAATCAGGAAAGTGTTAGTCGTACCAGAGAGGAGTTTGTGTGTCGACTTCTCAGAGTCATCTTTAGATAGATGAGTAGTTCCTGGTTTCCTTTGGTGAGTTTTCTTAGCGAAACGAAAATTGGACTAATAACTGTATCGATGGTCACAGTTCTTCTCGCAAATATAAAAATTTACCAACCCTTCGTCGTTTGGCTCTTATGATAAAGAACTATCCATCTTTTTTGAGTTTTAAGTTTAAAGTCTCGGGCGGTTATTTCAAGATAGTCTTATGTCGGTGTAGGTAAGTGAAAGGAGTACAGCACCGACGAAAGAACAATGTTGTCGTCCGACTCACCAACCAGAGTGTCGGAGTGTGACGACGAGGCGTGTGTTCAGTGTCACTGTGTGACATTGGACAAAGCTCACGGTCCGGATAAACGTCATAATATTGTAAAGAAAAAAAAAAAAATATTGGTCACATACAGTTTTATTCTTTTCTGGTTTTCTCATCTGAAATAACATGAAAATTCCATGTCATCCTACCTAATGAGATAACAGTGTAAATGTACCGTTTCGCGACGTAAGCAGTGCGTTGCTATGACACATGCACGCACGAGCCAGTACAGGTTGAGAAACGTTGGGGTGCCTGACATCGGGTGACCCGAAGAGACAGGTGTCCTAAAAGGGTCGTTCTTATGACCTCACCCAACCGTAAAGGAGGAGGTCCCCTAGAAGGGCTGGGTCCCTAGTTTGGGCACGGAGGACGCAGAGGGCGTGACATCCACCTAAGAAACGGTGACTCGGTCGCCCCTTCGTGTGTCACTGTGCTTCAACACGATTTTCTTCTGCGATACGTGGCTATAGTGGTGTGAATCTCACCCGTACCGTAAGGGTTCAGGGTCCGTTCGTTACAAGTCCTTAAACCTTTTGAATCTTATAGAGTAGTGTCACATTAAGAAGTGTTTTTATTCTTTAGTTGCACTCATTCCTACTTTCTACTTTTCTACATTCGTGAGTTCACCGAGCAAACAATCGCTGTGTTCCTTTCGTCAGATGATCCACCACTCAAGTACTTTAGGACAAATTAGCATTGTCGTCTTCTGTATACAGGTCTCTTTTGGTTAAACAACTTGTGACAATAGGAAAACCGTTCTGGTCAACAAGTTTTTAAATTACTGTAAACCCTCGGTGTAGTTATTTGTTAAGTTTTTACTTCGTTTAACCTTACCAAAGGACACCAAAAACTACTCTTCTATCTAAAATGACTATGAGAAAGTCAACAAACTCCTCTGGTACGACTCAACACTTCCTGGTTTATTAATCAGAGATACTTACGAGACACACCTTCTTCATACCCACTGTAATACAGGTTCTCTATCTCCTTTATGATCAGTCTTTTTGACTTCTCCTTAGACGATTCTACACAACTGTTGATTATTACCATTCTGGGTACACATCTCTTCCTTTTCGAAATAAACCTGGTTAAATGTTTCGACCTAGTACCTTTTTCGTTCTCTCAAGGTCTTTTCGTAGATAAAGACGAAAGAACTGATACGGTTTCGGAAACTGACACACCTAGTGTTATTTGACACCTTTTAAGACTTTCTCTACCCTTATGGTCTGGTGGACTGGACGGAGAACTCTTTAGCCATACGTCCACTCCTTCGTTGTCAATCTTGACCTGTACCTTTTGTCTGATCAAGGTTTATCCTTTTCCCTATGCAGTTCCGACATATAACAGTGGGACGAATAAATTGAAGATACGTCTCATGTAGTACTCTTTGCGACCTGACCTTCTTTGTGTTCGACCTTAGTTCTAACGGTCCTTTTTATAGTTATTGGAGTCTATACGTCTACTGTGGTGGGAATACCGTCTTTCACTTCTCCTTGATTTTTCGGACAACTACTTTCACTTTCTCCTCTCACTTTTACAACCGAATTTCGAGTTGTAAGTCTTTTGCTTCTAGTACCGTAGACCAGGGTAGTGAAGTACCCTTTATCTACCCCTTTGTCACCTTTGTCACAGTCTGAAATAAAAAAAAAAACCGAGGTTTTAGTGACGTCTGCCACTAACGTCGGTACTTTAATTTTCTACGAATGAGGAACCTTCCTTTCAATACTGGTTGGATCTATCATATAAGTTTTCGTCTCTGTAATGAAACGGCTGATTCCAGGCAGAACAGTTCCGATACCAAAAAGGTCATCAGTACATACCTACACTCTTAACCTGATATTTCCTTCGACTCGTGGCTTCTTAACTACCAAAACTTGACACCACAACCTCTTCTGAGAACTCTCAGGGAACCTGACGTTCCTCTAGGTTGGTCAGGTAGGATTTCCTCTAGTCGGGATCCTAAAGAAACCTTCCTTACTACGATTTCGACTTTGAGGTCTTGAAACCGGTGGAGTACGCTTCTCAACTGAGTAACCTTTTCTGAGACTACGACCCTCCCTAACCCCCGTCCTCCTTTTCCCCTACTGTCTTCTACTCTACCGACCTACCGTAGTGCCTGAGCTGCCTGCACTCAGACTCACTTGAGGCCCTCAACCACTACCTGTCCCTCCGGACCGCACGACGCTAAGTACCCTAGCGTTTCTCAGTCTGTGCTGACTCACTGACTTGACTTGACTTGACACTTTTACATTCTACAAATTCCGGACACTAATAAGTGGCACCTTTTATGTTCTTGGATAGATCACAGTACCTTGGGTACCACAATTATTACTTGAAGAAAAAGATAGTGTCTGAATTAGAGGTAGTCAAACCCCTTAAACCCCCAGTCCTGATCTTCAACTTATGGGACTGAATAGGATTGTATGTCGTCAACCTACTGAATCCTCACCATTTCAAAATAGTACTTAAAACTCGAGTCCCTGTCCTATTTATTAAAAGACTTGCTCTTCTTGACGAGAGTTAGTGACAGTAACTTGTGAATTACCAAAACCTGTAACAGAAAACGACGACTGAACTATTACAAAGAATTACTTGACTTCGATTTTAATGTTCCGTTTTTGACGTGAATGTCCGTTTTCAATATGACACCATTTCAGTAAAGTTATTGTTGATTGTAACAAACTTAGTATTTAGTACAATTCCACGAAACATGTGAAGGGTTAGACAGTTTACAATTTTTACTCTTCGAAATAACGATAAGGTGTATGTAAATATCACCTATATGAAGTACTCACACTTGATGTCAAAGTCGTAGTGAAAAACCTGTACTTACATTCACGTTTCCTTTAAAAGTATAAATTTTTAGGTAGATTACTCCATTGACTCCTCTCGAAGGTAAAGTGGAAGTTCATGTTCACTAAGTAGACATTACATTACTACACGTCTTTCCGTTTATGGTTCACATTTTAGATTGCCTTAAGGTGGTTGTCGACGGTTCCGTACTTATACGAGTTAATTTTACTGCACCAACATCTGCTATCGTCACAAACCGTTATGGATAGAGACGTTTTTCTGTAAGTATTTCTACTTCACGTCTTGCAGAGTAAAGTCTAGTCGTAATTGTTTATTTGTGAAGCTTCGTTAAGACCATTGTCTCTTGTGACTAATTTGTTTTACAATAGGAAAGAGTTGTAAAGTAAGTAAAGGAACCATCTAAGACCTATTGTTTTTAAATGTGAGTTAATAATAAGACAAAACCTAAATTAGTGGTTTAAAAACACGTTTAAACAAAAGTGAGAACAGTATATTTATGTATACATTATAGGTACTAAAAGTGGAGGACCTACCGTTTTGGATTTCATAAATGATGGACCAGGAGATGTCTTTTCCAAACGACTTAGGACCAGAGATCGGAACATGTCAGGATGGACAGACCTAAACAGAACGAGACAAGAACGGGAGACATAAAGAAACCCAACAAGGAGATTGTACGGAGAATTGTGTCCCGGAAACGTGTACGCCGAGGAGGTCGACCTTGAGAGACGGGAGAAGGAGAGACACACTTGACCTGAGACACACGTAATTGGTCGAAAACAGGCCATTTAAGAAGTCTTGAGTCGGGCCTTCGGTGAAGGAGACTCTTTAGCAAGACTGGCTCAATGGTCGACGTGTCGTGGGATATTCTACCCCCATCAAGAAAGAAATACAGACAGAAGGAGGGGACCTTACATTCGGGGTACTACCGTTCCGGTCACGGAACAATCTTATGATCCCAGGGGTCTTGGATCGTCACCAACTTTGTGTGTAAACAACTTACTTAGCTTCTTCCGACTTGTTCGTGCGAGAAGAGACACTCTACGTTAAGTTTACCAGGACGATGAGTCGGGGGAATTAGGAAGGGGTACAATACTTTTTTGGGAACAAATTGACACCGTAGTATAGGGTCAAACATTTAATGGTACAGTATACTCGGTGGGAGGTGGGAACTGAGGACGTACTCCAGACCGTAGATTCTACAAAAAGAGCTGACCCTGATTACGACCACACTTAGTATGAACACACGTGTAAAGTCCTAGAGAAACCCGGTATAAACTAAGTATACCGGGTTGATACCTTCAGAAAACTTTTGTTACCTATTAGAGTAATTTTTTCTTTTTATCAACGGTTAAAACTTCTTTTTTTTTTTTGTACATTCAAAGTGAGAAAATTTTTAAACGTACGAAAAACTTACTCTAATTGAACCTCCCAAAGGGACTACCGAGTCACCATTTCTTACCCGGACGTTGCGTCCTCTACACCCGACCTAGGGAAGCAGTCCTTCTAGGAGGCCTCCTCCTTCACCGTTGGGTGAGGTCATAAGAACGGACTTTTTAGGGTACCGGTCTCCTCGGACCGCCCGATATGTCAGGTTCCTCAGTGTTTCTCAGTTTGTACTGACTCACTGGCTCGTACGTACGTGTTCTTATTCAACCTTCTGACTCAAGATAGTGGGGTGCCCCAGAACCAAAATCCCCGGGTACAATCAGACCTCGATCAGACTGTAGTAGTTGATCTAGACTACGGTCTATTTGACCGAAAGATCGGTCCTTGAAAAGGGGATCCGACTTCATATATCCAGACCACCGGAATTCCTACGACTGTATCATCTTTACGGAAGACAGAGTAATTTCGAAAAAAAAAAAAGGGTGGGTTTCAGAAGGAAGGGGTCGTCGTCTCTAGTCTAACGGAGTCTGAACGTAGCATAGAAATTTATTGGAGAAATTTGGAGTCAAAAGACCACATAGACATTTTACCCCTATTATGTTTAGAGGGGAATATCCAAACGATGTTTACTTTCTTTCGTATATTTCACGGGTCTTATCGCGGACCGGATTACATGCACGAGTCAATAATCACTAGTAACAATATTACCGTGAAAAATTACACACTTAAAGGTAGTGCCGGACAAGAGTACCTCTATTCCTTATCAGACCCATTAATATTTTAGCGACTATGAGCGAGCCGTTACAAGTGCAATAAAGTGATTGATCCTGAGGTAGTTACAGTAAATCCATGTCCAACTTGATTGTGAATAAAGATCATGTCTCATCTTTTATATACATGACCCTTTTATTTATCGTATTTGTACTAACAGTACCTTTGTCACTGATAAAGTCTGTTTTTCCATACAAAAAGTCGTGAAGACTTCATGGGTGAGAAAATGTTACTTTGTAATTGACATTTAGTAAAAATAAAGAGGTGATTTCGTCCAGGAGATTTTTAGAGAAAAGTTGTTTATAAAACAATCGTCTCAAACTCGATAACGTATATTAATTTTACTCACTGAGACACAAGGTAATCCTTGTCAAATATCAAGTATGAAAAGTGAGAAAAGAGACGAAAGACGCCAGTCATACTGGTTCCCTCCAACTAAGCACATTAAGTCCTTTCGGTCGTGTAGAAACTAATTTCACACGAATAAATGTAAAGAAACCTGGACGACCCTCACTTTGACGGGTAATTTTTTTTGTTGTCATAAACAAAAAAAGGGTTTATTTAAGGATTAGTGTGTATGTGTTTACATGTGTGTGTGTTACATATTTATAGATTGAAGATACCCTAGTATGTCTTATTTTACATGTGTATATATTTTCCATCAAAGTGAGGTAAACAGACATAATTTACATACTAAAAATATGAACCACCTATTAACTTAAAAGTGTTTACTTAACACCCAATCCTGCGTCGAATACCATCTATTTTCTCTTGACTAAGAAACGAACGATGTGTGTGTATATGTGTGTGTGTGTGTGTGTAAATAGAGTACGATGAATTTGAGGTAACCAACATTTACTTGACTTTCTAATTTTTTTCTGTCCTTGACTCAGGTAGAGGGCATGTCATTATGTTACAATTAAAAATTAAACCTAAATCTCGGGAAGGGAGTCTTGTTGTCACTACCAATCCGGAGTCCCGGTCCGTGGGTCGGGAGTCTTTGTGTCCGAGGGTCGAGGAGAGTCTGGGACAGGGTAGGGGATCCTTGTGTCTCGTCGTGTCTCTGAGTTCCTGTGGGGAGGGTGGACGAATGTCCTCGGACGGAAGAAACACGGACCGAGACTCCCGGTAAGACCTTGGCGGAGGTCCTGCCTTCCGCTCTGTCGTCGAGACTCTTACCCGTAGAAAGTCCCACCCCCGTCACGACCGTCCCCCCTGAGAGGGGCTACCCCCGATTCCTAGGAGAGTGTAGGACTCACGTGAGCACTCAACCCCTTCGTGTCTTAGAGTGACCGTCTCCTCGAATCTTACGGTTGGGAAAGAGAGGTCAGAATGTCCACCCGGTTCAAGGGGCGAAAGACAGACCGAGTGGGTGTCTCGTCTTTGAACCATGTGAGTTTCGTAAACAGATCTTCGGGTACGGACCTGGTCCTCCACAGAGTACACGGAGTCAGGACCCACCCCTTCCCGGGCACATCTGTTTTCGGTGTACCATACCACCCATGGTCGGTACAGGTCCGAGTCGGAGACGAGTCCGACGTCAGGGTCGGAGGATAGTGTTCGTTCGAACGTAGAAAGTGGTGGCACTGGCTAAGACGTTGGAATACCGTTCGGAATCCGGATACTTGTACACTATTGTAATTGTCGATTATGAATGACCCGGGGACGACGGACAGGTCACTGTACGTTTGTCGAAATAGAGGGGTAAAGTAAAAACGAGGTGTTCTTGGGTTGATCCATTCTGATGGCACTACGGGTAAACTATCTACTTCTTTGACTCCAGGGACTCTTCAATCTATTGAACGGTGTTACCGTCTCGACCATTTTCGTACAGTCCGCTAGACTGAATTCCCGGACCTCCAAATTGGAGATATCAGACGCCGAAGAAACTAAAGTCACGAGAGGGTTCTTAAGTTACTCGCTGGACCTCCTTACTCTGACTTACGTACATTTGACAGGTCATTTGTCTCCGCGAAGGTCATTGTCTCCGACAAAGTTATTGTTTTTAGGAATAGTGATTTTTTTTTATCTTAAGAAGGGTGATGAGTGTATGTCCGTCGGTTATTACTTGGACTGTGACTCTGAATAAAAGTGGTCCAGACAAGGACAACCACTCTGGCACATGGGTAGGATGTTCACCAAGACCATTAAGTCAGAATGGGACTTACTGATCTCGAAAGGAAATCAAAAAGAACCCCCTTTTTTGTAAAATAGTGGTTCGTCCAAATCTTTTGCCTCCTAAGGTAACACAAAACGGAAGACCACGAGGGCCGTCTTTTCACTTTCTTTCACTTCGCACTTCTACTCTCCTGACTTCGTTTCGTCCCGACAATCCTCCCAGTCGGTCCTGACCGGTCCTAGACACGTTTTGTCTCGTCTGGCCGAAGTCGGGGAGTCTGTCACCATTCCGTTCCACCCTCGTCCGACACTGTGTCCGAAAGTTTCACACAACACACCTTGTTACCATTAAACCCCTTTAATTCCAGACTGAAACTTCTCTTCCGGGACACTGACCAAATTGCATCCAGTCACCAAAAGTTTTGCACCAGGGTCTGGTCCCGTAGTCGTAGTGGACCCTTTAACAACCCTTACATGTAAAGTCCGGGGAGGGGTCCGACCGACACAAAATCGTTCAGGACCGGGTTCAAACTCTTGGTGACTAAATCCCTTTACGACCGAAGTTATCTTGGTGTGTCCAAAGGAAGGACATGTGAAATAAGGTCGAAGGTTATGTGCGTACCAATCAATGACACTGAGAATGTCTTCCTTTATTTATATGTTATAAGGGGGTTCACAGAATCCGACACCTTCGGATAAAAGTACGTCGTAGGAATCTCCTACGACGAGACACCTGGTGTGTCGTCCAGTCCGTGTGTTTCGGAGCAAAGACCCCCGACGATCCTCGATGTCTAACGAATCAAGACCGAGTACCCCTAATTATTCCTCACGAGCTGTCTGGGAACTCTGATTAAAACTCGACAGAGAGACTCGACAGTACCTTGTGGTTCTAAAATTTTTTTTTTATTAAGACTGTCCGTTAACACTTTGGTTAAAGAAAGTCGTGTCCGCCTTGGAGGGGACTTCCGATCCCCTTGTTAGTCGGGTAGAGCCGTCCCGTCACTAGTAACAGAGGTCGTCCACCGCGAGGTCCGACGTTAATAAAAATCCAAGACCGACTTGTCACGTTACTGTGATTGTTTTAACTTTGATTTCAAAGTTGTGAAATGTATATAACAAAAGATGTATTAGTACCAAATTCATCCTGGGACAAACTCCGGTACGTAAAAAAAACAGAGAGAACCAGTGACGTTGTATTATATATCATCTTGTATTCTTGTATTAAGGATCCGGGTGACATTTCGTGTCGTTCATACGAGAACCAAGAGAAAGAAAGAAAGTCATGTTCGTTTTTTTAATTACTAATTTAATATTCGTTAGTTATATCGACAAATCTATTTAGTCTTAACTTCCTCAATTAACTGAAAGTGTCTCTTTTCAAAACAAAACAAAACAAAAAAAAGAGCTTCTGTGTTTAAATTGGGAACTTCGATTTTTTTTTTTGGGAGACTTTATAAGGACCTTGTAATATTAACTACAAAGAAGAGAAAGACCCACCTTCGTCCGACTAACTCGACAAAGAAATGTAAGTCTAAAACTATCCCAAATCGTTTATTTTTATGACCTACGAGTCAGTCTACACTTAAAGTCTATTTGTGTAAAAAAAAAAAATTTTTTCTCATACAGGGTATGTTACAAAATCTGCACGAATATCATTTTTTCATTTATTTATTTTTAGAAGGAATAAACTTTAAGTTTAAATTGACCCGTAGGACGTAAAACAGCCGTCGGAGTGGAACCTCATCATGGGGTGAAAAATCAGGAGAAGAAGAGAGAGGTAATGAATGAAAAGACTCCTCTGGGACTCTGTCTCCAGTGTCGACACCGTCCTGACCCCGGTGTCCGGTGGGGAACATTCAAAGGACAAACGGACACCCAGTCGAGGACGGGGAGCAGGAGTCCTGAAGAACCGACCTTTCCCGTCGCGAAGGACGGGGTGGAATCTGTACTCTGTGGGGACCCCTTAAAGTTTAAGACGGGGACAGTGTCTAAGGGAAACTCACTTAGACCTACCCCGGGTCGATGTACGTAGAATTTGAAAGGGTTCACTGAGATTGTATGGGGGTCCGACTCGTTGTATGCGTCTCGTCTCGCCTAAGTCTCACAGGTAGACTCTCGAACGAGTCGACATCCAGAACGAGTCTTCGAGACCCCGGGGTCTTAGAAGTAACAGTTGTTCGAGGGTCCATTAAGCCCACGGGACCCCACTAGGTGGCACTTGTCGATCTAAAATCTCGTTCTTCTTGACTGAACATCTCGGACACTCAAAAAGAGAGTAAGAGGTCTTTGGGAGGACTACTTACTGAGGAAAAAGGTCGGAAAACATAATAAAGTAAAGAAGACTTTGTCTGTAGTGGCAGGGATTCGAGCGCATCCAATTAACGTACAACCAATTAATTAACGTTCTATAGACTTGGTGTGCGCGGGAATCTCCGACGACTCACGAAAGCCGAAGGACCAATCCGTAGGAAGATTAACGAGGGCACCATGAGTCCAAGTGTAGAGACCCTTCGTAAGTAGTCTTCCCATTCGTTCTGAGACGAGGTGAGTGGACAGGTGCGCAGTTGGAAGGTAAATACAGGAGTTAAAAGAAGGACTGTGAAACATTTTACCAAACTCCTTCAAGGAAATCGTGGTATCGGAATCTCCCTTTCTTTCTCCTCCTCTTTTATCTTGAGTAGGAGGTTCGGTACCCCTGGGAATGGCCCCTGAAGAACTACAGTCTCTGCCGCATTAAGGGAACCCTCTAGGTAGACCGTCTAAGTCAATCTCTGTTTGGCCAAGGCATTTCCAACTACGATTTTGCTGGGACCTTATTTACCGGTCACTTGTTCTAAAAATCAGGTGCACTGTAGGACTCGTTTCCAGGGTGTGTTATTTTTCCATTGGACCTCTTTCTATAATTAAGTAATACTATCGATTGATTACTGACTCCCAAGAAACATCACCACCACCACCCCCCGTCAAGACTTGCTCCGTGAAATGTACGTAGTAGAGTAGGTAGGAACGTTCTCGTTAGACTTCCCCTAAAAGAAGTGTCTACCCCTGTCCCTCCGGACCGCTTCCACTAATTGAAGAGGTCCTCTGTGATTTTCGGGTTGAGTGTAAAAGGATTGAAGTTTCAGGAGTGAGAGTTGGTGGCGATAAGACGCAGGGATTGTGTCGTTAGGACTACAACGAGCGTTAATAGTCTAAGGATGTCCTTGTTTTACGGTGTCACATTAAAAAAATTGTTCTAGAGCGACGGTTTCGAAGGACCCGAAGTCGAGGGGTGGCACGACTCGTGCGGCTCAGGATTCGGGTCGCCCCGCTCTGAAGTTTCCTCGCCGCGCAAGAGCCCTAATCGGACGTCTCCCGCGCGCGCCGGACGCGACCTGGTTCCATCCCTGGTCGGTTCGAAGGTCCGGGTCCCTTGGGTGTGGAGGGTCGACGCGACACCCTGAGAAAAAGGTTCGCACCGGAGCCCACAAAGGTAAAAATAAAGGTTCCTCTGTCCCGTCGTCTCTCGGAAAGAACGGAAGAGGTAGACAGAGACACATAAAGAGAGAACGTTTTTACTGAGGTGTTTCCGTAGAATTTATCTAAGTACTCGTCAAACCCTCATTTTTCACACGAAAGACGTTCTTGACGTCTGTCACCCACTTTCGAAGGACAGACTCGGAATCCTATGTCAAAAAACAGTTTTGCCAGAATTTATGTAGTTTCTCTCATCACTCCACCTCCCAGTGTGGATTGGTCTGGATTCACATTTCAGCCGAAAAAGTACACCTGTCTACTAAATGGGACATCCTTGGAGTCAAACAAGTAGACATTTTACCTTCCATTATTCTTCTCACGGAAGGAGTCTCATCATATCACTCCTGATTTACTTTAATCGACTCCTGACATACCGACCAGGGATTGTCTATAAGTTTTTATAACCATAATCAGGACGTAAAAGAATAACAAAAGACTCACGATCAAAAGAGAGAGGTTATGTCGTCATTCGAATAACTCCCCACCCTGAACCGTAACGAAACGGACAAATATAGTCAATACCAAACATTGTATACTGCTCCGTGAACTATATCAGAACGACACGAATCAACGAGTCAGTACAGGCTGAGAAACGTTGGGGTACCTGACATCGGACGGTCCGAAGAGACAGGAACCCTAAAGGGTCCGTTCTTACGACCTCACCCAACGGTAAGGGAAGAGGTCCCCTAGAAGGACTGGGTCCTTAACTTCAGTCCGGAGGGTATAACGTCCGTCTAAGAAATGGTCGACTCGGTAGTCTTTTGGGACTATATCAGAATTATTTATAGTTATAGTGTAGGATCGAGAAGGTACTTCTGAAGGTCCTAGTCCACATTGAACCTCCAAACGAGAGGTACAACCAAGGTATTTACGATTTGAGAAATCCCCGGAATTTAGGATGCAGACGTGTGACCCTTGTTTCTCGCAGGGATAAGTGTCTCCACTTCCCTCCTAAATCACGTCAGATTAGTCACCTAAAGTAGTCTCCTGTAAAAACGGGGGTGCCCTTTAGACCGTTGGAGTCCTCTGGAAAACCCCACGGGACAGTGTCGACCACCCACACACTCGGTGGTCGTCGACTACGTCTCTCTGGTCTCAATAATGATTTATAGGATGTTCCGTGTCGGATCAGGGGTTGTTGTCTCTTAATAGGTCGGGTTTTGTAGTCAGTACGACACCAGTCCCCCTCCTTAAACAGGATCTTAGGACTGTGAAGACGGAAATCACGCTAGAGCCCGTTTGCCGAACGGGAAGGACTCCGGTGGACATTTTACCCTTTGTTCTGTCTAATGTCCAGACTGTGTGGATTGGGTAATGGCCGGTCTCTCATCCACCGCAGAATGTTATAAAAACCTTGAACAAAATAGTGTCATGATGTGTCCACAATTACCGACAGTACAACTCACTGAAGTTATTGGTCCATAGACACTAACACCAGTGTGGCCTACGAGTTTTGGGAGGAACGGATCGGAGGAATCTGTAACCGAAGACCTACGACGTAATCGGGTGGACCGGTTAAGAATGAAAGGATTGGAGGGAGGGGACGTCTCCCGTAGGTGTGACTAGTGTTGCGGGTCTGGAGTGATAACCGTTCCTGTGGGAGAAGAAAGGAAGGAATAGGACAAAGGGTACTTCTGACGGACTTTTCGGATGTAGAGTCTTCTGTCTGCATTATACGAAACTGCAGTTTCAGGAATCTTCCTCGTCTGAAGATCGGGGTCCTACACAGTCCGACTAGGGGCCCAAGTCACAGACTCGTGCATCGACTCGCCTAATGTACGACCGATCTAGACGGGAAAGTCTCGTCCACTATTTGACCAAAAACAAGAATAAGAGAGAGACCGGGAAAGTCCCAGTCCCTAAACGTAAAAATCGGTCGTAGGATCAACTATTAATCGTGAGACTTTCAACGGACAGTAGTCACCTCACATCTGGATGACAGGAAAGGTCGAGGTCAAGTGCTATAGAGACAGAGGTGTCCGGAATAGAAGTCCCAGATTTCCCGTACTCTCAAAATCGATGATAGAGGACAACGACTAAATTCTCATTTCCACTAATTCCGTACTTATGTGATCTATAAGGTCTTTCCAGTCGTTTTCTACATCGAAACTGTTTCCCTCCAAAACAAGAGACGACCTGTTCCCACGTACGACATGTTCAGAACAGACTTTTGTCCTAGTCGGTCTGTACAGACGACAGTACCTAAGCCTGAGTCTACATGACCGTAGTTTAGACCGGAGATGGTTCGTGATCGCACCCAAACCTATTCAATGGACTGGAGAGGTTTGGAGAGTCGACGGAGGAGACCTTTTTCCCTCGTAAGAGTGTCCTACGACACCTACTAATTTACGATGTGACTAAATCTTTACGACTCGTGTCATAGAGTTCACATCACTTGTGAGTCGTCTGTGAGTATTGTGGTCGTAGTCATTATTATTGCGGTGTACGTGACACTAGTCCTATTGTTGTATGTGAGACCGACGTAGAACTCAGCTCCCGAGAACCCCCTGGGTGGGAATTACTGTGTATCTAGGAATTTCGTTGTCGTCACCTACTCCTCCTTTTTCTTCGTCTGACAGTTTTTGTCGTAGCGAGACGAAACTATAGAGACGTCAGTGTCTACTCTCCTGTTCGTCCCGAGCTCATCAAACGTATCAAGACGAAAGATGTCCGTAAAGGGGCCTTTTCACTAAACTTTTTGAGGGTGGAAAGTAGTCGTATCAACCACGAGTTATTTGAAGATTCCTTAACTTAAGATTTTCATAGACTATGCTAAACTTCTTACCTGACCTTTTTTATGTTCAATCGGAGAGTGACCGAAACGAAAAGAGTGAATCGTTGATGTAATCACAGCCCTAAATCGTTTAGTTAGTCAAGGAAACAGAGACTCAATAATTTTATTAGCTTACGTTTAATGGAGAGTAAATGAATTCAAAGGGGTTTCTACGTGTATAGCTTTGTTCTTTTAGGACTCCGTAAACTTTTCCCGTCCCTGCCGGTTAGATATTCGACAATTTACGTTGGGTATGCTTACCCCACAAACTTCAGTAGTTCACGAGATTTCTTTGGCGTGAAGTTTTCAAAAGTTAAGGACCCATTACCTCTTTTCCGGGGAAAATTGTAAGACAGGAAACAAATAAAAGAAAGAGGGGACTCTCGAAGGAAAAGTGAAGAGATTTTACAAATCGTTATGAAAGATTTCGAACCCCGACTCTTTTGTGTAGCAATTTTCTTTTAAGTCTACACAAACAGAAACCTACCAGAGACCAACACACATTTACGTAGGACCCCTCCCTCACCGACCGTGAGACTCGTAGAGGGTCAGGGTTAAGGATCTTGGATACTTCCGAGTGTCGTTGTGCTTCTAAAGGTTGTACCTCAAACTCTTGTCGAAATATTTCTGGAGTACATTCGGTCGTTTTTTTGGCCCCGGTCCAAGAAAACAGGTCTTAGTGGATTAAGTAATGCACACAGGACGGGAGAGGAACGTCTTCGGAGACCGTTTTTGACTACGGATGAACCGTTTCACTCGGTTCCTACTAACATTGTCGGACAAAGTTTTCCGTTCAGTTTACTTGTTCGGTGTGGAGATTCCTCCGTTTTTGGACGCGTTGACAGCTTACCCATTCTGACGGTGAGTCGTCGAGACGACCTCTGTCTTAAGTCCTCTGTCGAAACGTGAAGAACCAGGTCTGTGACGTGTGAATATGTCGTCTTTGACCTGACTGTCAAAAAGACACAGTACGTTATAAGTCTTAAAAATTACAGACTGTCGTCTCACAACCGTAGACGAACATGACGGAAAACTCTCTGTTGGCACACGTAGAGAGGGATTGAGAGGATAAACACTATCCTATGACTACTGGACTTTGGTCAGTCCCTCTTTTGACTGTGGGGTCTTTACCCGTTTACGATGTTTGGTGACGAAGGGGGACGGAGGTAGGGAACCTCTCGGTTAGTAATTTGTAAATGGTTGTAGTAACAAACAAATTGGTTTCGAACGGTAGACTATAGACTAAACAAAGATTCAAAAATGGTACTAGTGACTACGTAAAACGACTTAACGTCTTCAGACCGAGCACCAGCACTGGTAAAGGAATCCTTCGTGGGGATCCTCGACTCTCCGACCCTCGTAGACACTCCGGACCTATGTCCACCGGTTTGACGGAACGTCTCGATCCCGACGGTAAGACTAATGTAAACGTCTTTGTCTACGTCGGGTCCCACCCCCACCCCACCGGTCCCATCCCACACCTAGGGACCCCGGTCACCCAACTACAGGGACCGTGCATGGACACCCGTGAACCGCCGTGACATCGTCAGGGGTCGTCACCGTTTCCCCTGCCCTACAGGAAGTAACCAGGACCGTTTAACATTCAGTCACCGACACCCCAAAACCTCTTTCCCAACTTCCCTCCCCTTTCCACTTCTCATCCTCTTTCTCAAACCTGTTCTATAATTGTTCCTCTGTCTTCCCTTCTTCTTCTCAATCTCTTCAGTGTTCTCCCATACCCTTTAATTTTTTTTTTAGGTTTTATACTAATCACTCGTTTACCTAGGTCTACATGTGAACGAGACGAGGGGCGAGGGGGTCCGTGACATAGACACCAAGGCTCTCGGAGGAAGGGACCCAAAATGGTCGTGACAGACAGAGGAGTGTCATACCTTCGGTTGTTTTCCCCAAAGTCTACTGAGACCTGAGTTAAGGATATATTTATTTACACACTTAGTGGAGCGAATTTACGTCACATTAACCTACTAACACTTGGAGGACATCTGCCGCCGCCGGCGGAGCCTCCGACGTCCTGACCCCTTTAGTCGGTCGGCTCGTAAAGGTCGATGAATCGTCAAGGAGGGGTTCCGAGTCGACAGGAGGACACCGGGTCCGTCAGATCAACGGTTTTACACCTCGTTAATCTTGGGTGTAGAACTTTTATAATTACCGTCAAAGAGTTCAAACCCCGATTGAACATCAAAAAATTTTTCGGTTATTTTTGTTACGAGCACAAAAATTGGGAGCACATCCAGGACTCTTGTCGACCCTCTTACCCCTTCCGCCGAACCCTCTTCTGTCTGACTCTTAGGACGTTTTAGACCACCCCTGACCTCTGGCCTCCGTCGAAAAATTTGGAAAGACGAAACAGAAAACCCTTATGGTTCTCTTCCGGAGTTAGAAAAGACGTCAAAACACCCTCCCTTTAGACTCAGGGGGTAGGACGAAAAAGGTCGAAGTCGTGGTCCTTCGAGACCCAGAGTCGACCCCGTCATAAATTCACCCTTTGACGTCTGAGACGGGAATCGGGAGTAGTCAGACCGACTTCCGTTAATTTTTATAGAACCATGTTTAGTTCACATTAGATGGAGGTTTCCTTTCGTTCCGTTCGAATGTCCTTGTTACAATTACTTCTTTTGAATTAATAAGTAATAAAGACAAAAGGCAGGTAAACTCCCTTACCCAACCCTATAAACTCGACAGAAAATGGTGAGGATACTAATTACAGGGGTTGTTTTTACATCACAGCCGGTCTCATACTTTAGTCGGGTGTCCGTCCGACCAAAATTTTTATCCATTAAGACAGGAGGTAAAAAGAAGGCATTTAGTCGGTAGTCTCGTTTAATCAAAATACGAGTATACACACACACACACACACACACATACACGCGCACACGTACACACACGCGTACACGGGCACACATATGTGACGACCACCATCGGGTCCCACCCCACTTACAACGATGTACTTAAAGTATCGAAGTCTCAGACGTAGACGAGGGATTTTGAAGAAAGAAGTCTTAAAGACGAGGGTACGAACGAGACGGATTGAGTCATGAACCGAGTGAGGGTGAACCGGAATTCCAGAGTTGGTACTACAGTACAAAACCCTCTACGACGGGACTGAAGGGGTGATACTACCGTGGGGAAATTACACGGAGACAGAGGAGGCAAGTAAGCAGTGTTTAGACTACCTCGTGACGGGTGACGAGTCGGGAAAGGTCGTGTCCCCCCTGGTGTCACTAGTTTCCACCTCGTTTGGGGTGGAAGTCCGTCGAATCTGGTCCCAACAGTAGGGACCTAGCATTCAAGTAAAGCATGGGAGACCCGGAGTCGGGTTGGGGACTCGTCCTACACAGTACCGGACTTACCTTTCTGGGTGCCTGTGTACGGGGCCTTACAAGATACCCTGAATGACTACTAGACGTACCTCCAGTCTAGATAAGACTGGAAGACCTTCGACCTCTTGGGTCGACGACACATCAGGAAGGCTGTGACTGTCAGTAGTGCAGCCGAGGGTAACATCCCCGTAAGCCAACCCAACACGTTGGATATACTGTCTCTCTTACAAGACCACTCCTGCCCCTCCGCAAAGATCGCCAGAAGTCCACCAGACCCGAGAAGACTCGAACCTCGAGAGGATGGACACGGGCATTTGGAGTCTCTTTAAGAGTCTCAGCGGCACCTGGTCCCAGTACATGAGGAACCCCACCAGTCTCACGTAGGGACGTGTCTTCTGGACTTTCTGTCTGGTCTGTTTTGGACGGTCCCGTCCGAGCCTTTGCCCGGGTACTGTCGGTCCCGACGACCGAGACTTTCGTCGCGTCCTTACTGACTCGAGCCTGCTCATGGAAGTCCTCGAAAGGACACTGCTGGTCCTTCATAAGGGGTAGAAGCGACCGTGGAAAGTCGGAAAAGTGAAGGAACGTCAAGACCCCGTTGAGCGGATCTTATGTGTTTAGGTACTCGTACTCGACACTCAGACGTCACCGACGGTTACCCTGGCCAATGTAATAAGTGCACGTGTGACCAGTCGCACCCCCGGTTACAGAGTTTTTATTTGAGAGACAAGGTCTTTTCCCGTCCGTTCGCGTAGTTGTTGCTCTGGACGAGGAGTTCGAGGCCTTTCCACCGAAACCAACCGACTGAATGTCAATATCTATAACACCGTCCAAAAAGAAAGAAGGCCGAAGTCCAGTCGTCCCGTATTCACCGACCCGACCAGCAGCAACCACTCTGTGACGTGTCTGGATACGTAGTGAGGGTGCGGTGTGCTGTGCCTCGTGACATTCGTCTCGTCCCAGTCACTACCCAGACGCCTTGGACCCCCCGACCCGAAGGGCTCCGTACCTCGAGTCTCGAATCTCCGAACAAGTCTTGGGGGCACGACGACTTTTGTTTTTGGGCTATGAACCTGTCGTGAAACATACTCGGTCAGAAACACGATTCAAAAGATGTACGTACGGGCATGTATACATGAATACATGGATGTATCCATAAGTTCGTATACTCTTTAATTATTAAAAGAGTAGATTCGGAACGTTAATGGGATACTCTATCGTGATCACAATAAGATAAAAATGTCTCCCTTTTAACCCCGAGTTTACACTCCTTTGAACCAATTCCAGTACCACCTAGGTACTAACTTTGGAATTGGTGAAAGTTGACCGGGGTTTGAAGACGGACTAGTAGTGAGGCGTAGTCACTTTCAGAGTATCAGTCGTCGGTCCTCCGATCCCGTTAAAAGATGCCGTCAAAGTTAAAGTTTATAAGAATGAACAACATTAGGATTGCGTTGGTTCTTAAGGACTAGGTCTCCCTGTTTGTCCGAAGAATCGTTGTCTTCGGTGTTGTCACTTGTGAAGATATTGGGAATAATCCCTTTTCTGTTCTGAAGACCCACGAAAAATTAAAATTTAACACCAGTTTGCACCTTAAATTTTTCCACAGTAATATTGGGTTCACCAAAAATACGTACTTATAAGTAAAGTAGAAGTATTGGGTAAGACGTCCCCTCCTTTGTCTGTGCTTGTAAACCGTGGAATAAGTTTCTAGTTTGTTCAGTTAGGATTTCTTTAGTCAGGACTTATAAGTAACCTTCCTGACTACCGACTTCGACTTCGAGGTTATGAAACCGGTGGACTACGTTTCTTGGTTGAGTAACTTTTTCTGGGACTACGACCCTTTCTAGTTTCCACCCTTCTCTTCCCCTACTGTCTACTGTTCTATCGACCTAACGTGGTGACTGAGTTACCTGACTTAAACTCGTTCGAGACTCTCTACCACTTCCAGTCCCTTCGGACCGTCCGACGTCAGGTGCCCCAACGTTTCTCAGTCTGTGTTGACTCACTGACTTGTTGGTGGTGGTTCCGACAAGCTGACCCTTCGTCGTCTTGGTTCTTAGTCGACCTCCGACAGACCGAAGTCCCGATCGGTGGGGGTGGGGGACCGGGGACGAGATTCGTGGTCTGGGTTGTTAGCCTCTTCGGAAGAAAGGGATAGTCGGGTAAAGTGCTACGATTGAGGACAAAGAGAGGGTCCCGAGAGGACCCTCCGTCAGTGAATCATGTCGAGTCCGTTCCATACAGACTCAGCCCTGGACTCTAGGTCGTCGAACGGTGACACTGGCGGGTCAACCGATGAATGTGAGGGGGTCAACGGGTGAGAGGTCCATCGGCTGTGTCCCGTGAGAGCGTCCTTCGTCCCAACCTGCGACCCGCCGACGTACGGACCCGTCAACTACCACCAAACCATCGACATGAGTATTAAGAGGAAGGGCCACATTTAGAGCGATGTCCTCTGGTCGGAAACAAACATCGGGAAAGGTGTCCAGTGACTCGTGACCCTTCTCCGCCCATCTCTCGTCTCCAACCTCGTCCCGGACCTCCGTCGGTGTTATCCCGGGACTGGAGGTGCAGCTTGTGACTGGGACGCTGTTACCCCGTCTCTCGAGAGAAATAATCGAAGAATACGTGATGTTCGTCGTCGGGTGTCGTGAGTCCCCTGTGCGTTCGGGATGTCGTCGGAAGGTCCGAGGTATGACGATGACGTATAAGCGGGGGTTTGTCAGGGGGCAACCCCCGTGGAGTTCGGGGACGAGACCTAAAAGTTCCCCTCTTCGTCTACCCCCTCCGCGAGACCGACAGAAACCCAGGTGAATGTCGTAGGTGTCGAGATGTTCCCACTTGTTTAGTGTGAAAAGACTTGGATGGTCCTGACGTAGACTCTTCACTGGGTCACTCTATGTCTCTCTCGACCTCTACGGGAGACACATTTTAGGTCCGAGAAACGGGTTTCTCCTGACACCCTGTTATAGGGAGGGATGAACTACCAGATGACCGGGTAGACGGGAGACGAGTCAGGGAGAACGAAGGACAGAGGGACCGATACATGACCCAACCGGTTTTTCAAGCAAGTCCAAACATCATCGTCTTTCTGGTTTGTTTGAAAAAACCGGTTAGGTCCTAGAACTGAATTTGCAATGGAAAGACGAAGAGAAAGTGAGAGAGAGATTTAGTACGTCAGTAAATCCGGAAAACGGTATTAATATACCGTGAATTTTTATGGGTCTGTTAGGTGTTTTCCTTTTTTTTCTTCAAAAAGTGTCCACAGGGTCGAGGGAAGGTACTACCCTGTAGATTGACCAATAACCATTCTAAAGATCTAACACAAGTTGAAGGAGTCGATGTATGAAATACATTATATGACAAAATTTTTCTCTTGTCTTTAATTGGTTGTTTAAATCAAAACTACTATGAAAACCCTTTTCAGTAGTTTATTAACCGGTGAACGACATTTTTACAATGTGTTTTAATTCTCAAAGTCCTAAGAGTTCCAGTTTCTTCCCCGGTCTACTTGGGACCTTTAAAATACGTCGTACACCACACAAAACGAAAAGAGTCCCCCTCCCTAGTATAGAAGGACCGAGCCAGCATTTCTTAGACGGACGGTTACGTCCTCTACGTCCAAACTAGGGACCAGTCCCTTTTAAGATACTTCATCTTTTACCGTTGAGTAAGGTCATAAGGGACGGACCTTTTAGGTCACCGGTCTCCTCGGAACGTCCGATGTCAGGTACCCCAACGTTTCTCAGTCTGTGCTGTCGGTGATTTGTTGCTGTTGTTGGTATCGAAGGTAGTCAAGAGTGAAGGATAATTTTGGTCACAGAGAAAAAGGACGACAGAGGACTCAATAGTGTAATTCGGTGTACCGACCGGCGAGGATATCGTAAAGGTCCCCCTTCCGAGGGGCACTACCCCAGAGTCTCTCTCCTCCCTCGGTCGGGTCGGTGTCCGTGGGTCTTGTAGGAGCCCGGAAGGGAAGGTCGACCGAGCTCTGAACCTTTGTGAGACGTAGGTGAAGAAGGAAGAAACCGACGACGACAAGTTTACGGGTTTCTACGTCGACTATGGTCCGGTCGTCTCACGTCCCGAGCAGACTCCATACAGTACGCACCCATCTACCGAATGTTTGCCACAGACAGGTTCGACACCCATAAAATCTCATAGATTTTACGTGCGGAACTGGAGTCAGACGTGATGAAATTTCCGACTTGTAGACTCTACCGTCCACGATTCTGGGAAAAGGGGATGGTCTGTCCTCGTTATCTTTAAGGGTAAATACACCCCCTACACGACCCTCCATCAGAAAATATCGTTACCTTCCCTCGAGGTTTTTGCCAGTTCAAGATAGGTCTCCGGAGGTACCGAGACTTTTCTTGTGTGTGGGAAGTCATCGACAATTCTCGTAGGACTTTTACAACTCACGGAGACCGAAGGAAATAGGAAACGTGTGGTCTCAAGACTACACATTCTCCGAGAGTAGAGACCCCCGACCCGCAGCCTCTCTCCTTATTTCACCCCTTGTAGGATGTTAACTGAGACTTTCTAGTGGAGACGATTGTGTCCTGGGTGTAAAGACGTACCGGAAGTGACCTCCCCTTCTCTTGGACAAGGAAAGTGTGTGGTACACGATCAAACAGTGTCAGGGGTGGTAAAGAATAACGGAGGGAGTACGATTCTATAAAAGCAAAAAAACCGACACGGGACGTCGTACCGCCTAGAATCAAGGGGCTGCTCCCTAGTTTGAGTATGGACAACGTGACATGTCTCAGAATTGGTGACCTGACGGTCCTTTCAGGGAATTCTATAAAAGAATATGAATGGGAAGAAGCCCGTGGATATCGGTACGAGATTCTTAAGGAAAGATTACTATTATTGTCCTGTAGCCCCACTTAGTGTGTTAAAATCTGAACTCCCCTCGAACCTGTACAAGAGTACCAGGAGGGGACCAAACGGATACATCCTGAGGTCGGGTCCTTCCGACTCCCTGAACAGACTCCCGAAGGTCACGAGTTCCTTTCTTGGTCGTCCACCCACACGTAGAGGGGGTAAGAGCGGGAGTAGTCAGACGGTGGGGATCCGGTAACGACGGACTTCCACCAAGGTCTTGGGGGTTCTGGTATGGAGACTGGTAAGAGGACACTAGGTCTGTATGAGCGTCCCGACGTCTGATGTCGAGAGTGCCAGGTGTCCGGAACACGAGTACGGTGTCACGTGTGGCACTTGGAGTGGTGGAGAAAGGAGCAGGTGTGTATGGTGGAAGGCCATGGACCTCGGAAGTGGTGTTCAGAACCACGTGACAATATCTGTCTGTTTTGTCCACCACTACACCTTCTTGTTGTTTCCTAAAGAGTACAGAATAATAACACTATTAAATAAAAGGAAAGATATATGAGAAATTCTAACCCTCTAGCAACTCACATAATAGTCTCTTGAGTAATAAAATGGGAGCATTGAATTGTTCTATTGACTCTTCTTGTGTATACTGAGGTATAACCTAGATTTAGGAAATCGAGATTGAGAACACGAGACAACGGACATGAATCGGTACGACGGAGACGTGGAAAATATTTTCTTACAACGGACATTACATACAATGTCGGGTAACAGTTCCGAGACTGGAAATTTCATAAGTAAGTATATTCCTATTTTTCGACGGATTTTCTTTTATTGTTACCAGGATAACCTCCAAATACCCTTACAACACTGGTCTGGATGAACCTGTCGAGACTCTTGTTTCTTAAGACCATAGTTCTTCAGACGTTGTTGGTTATTCAGATCGAGACCAATTCTACCAAGAAACCCTGTGATCAGGTGCAGTCTTTTAACGATAAGGAACGGGGTTATGGAGTAGGGAGCTAAATGTCTATACAGTACACCGTTCGTCGTACTCGAACTTGAACCATTGTTGTTATGACAAAGACGGTATCACTAGTCGTAAGTTATTCACTGACAGTCCTACTTCGTTACTTTCACACTTACTTACTTTTAACCTAAACCTTTCTTGGAATGAAGTGAGTGAGTTTGTGATTTAGAGAAATTTTGTATGCCGGAGATCTACAACTACAACTTTAAGGGGATCTCAGTCCCTTCAATAAGGGACAAGTCCACCAGGTAAAGTATTGTATCTCGATTCGGATAGAGAAACGACTGAGGTCGGAGAACAGGATCACCAATTAAGGTTCCCTCGTATTTCCTGTTCAAAACAAAGGATGTTTATTGGTGGGAGTCCGTGGACTCTATCGAAAAGACACCGTGGATGTCGGAAAAGAAGAGGTCTGACTTGACCACAGTAGGGACCTAGTAAACCGGTCATAGGTGGTTGAAGGATTCTTCACAGACCGGGATATTATCCAGACCTACTTACCATTACCTTTGTTTCTCGTGTCTCTACTCGACATAAAATCATCGTTTCTACCTGTAATCTCTTCATCTGTCGATCCCTAGTTCTAACTCGGTGATGATATTAAAGGTAAAAAGTTTTCTTATTTGATCCTAAATCGACGGATTTCTAGGGTCCGATAGGTAGAGAAACACTCCATTTGTCCTATCTACAAAAAATAAGGGTATTTGGTACACCTCTTGTATCTCGTTCACCATACAAAGTTAGATCTTACTAGAAACACGACTGGTGTTTAATGAATAGAGTAAAATGAAACTGGTTCTCGTTTGGGGTGACATCTTCAAAATGGAATCAATAGACACGACAATTTCCAGAAGGTTTCGGACAGGATAGATTTCGTAGCCACAGTGAGTTGTAAAGTTCTGAGATCTAATGTATCCTTTCCATGACATTGGTTGGACACAGTTCCTGTCGAATCCAAAGGAAATTGGTTCCTAATATTTGAGACAACAGAACCCCGGAATAGGTTGATGACACTTGACAGTAACAACAAGTGTATTATATAAAATTTGAAAGAGGAAAATCTGATCTCTCGCAGTGTCTAGGGTAAAGAGAAAACAGAGACTGCTCAGAGGAAACGAAAATACTGGACGGAATAGGGTTTCGTAAACTCACACCCTAAGTCGAACTGGGTCTCTACAGAATGGAGTATATGGGGAACGGAAAGAAAAGAAAAAGAAAGAAAGGAGTAAAGAAGGAAGGAAAGAGGGAAGGAAGGAAGAAAGAAAAAAAAACCAATCCTTTTATTTGTATTAGGTAAATGGTAATATTGGTAAACTTTCACATGTTAAGTCACCGTACATTAGTGACCGGTACAACACTTTAGTGTAGTGGGGTTTTCCCTTGGGATGTGGGTAATTCGTTAGTGAGGAGTAAGGGAGAAAGAGAGTCTAACGACGTTGATGGTTCGATGGAAGACAGAAGTACCTAAACGGATAAAACCCATAAAGTATCTTTATCTTAGAAGGTTATACACCGGACAACAACAGACCGAAGAAAGTAAAATCGTCTTACGAAAGTTCCAGAACGGTACAACTCGTACCTAGTCATAAAGTAAGGACAAATACCGACTTATCAGGTAACATACCCATATGGTGTAAAACAAATAAGTTTACAATTACCTGTAAACCCAACAGAGTCAGAAAACCGATAATACTTCTCACGACGATAATTGTAAACGTACGTTTAAACTTGTGGACTGAAGTTAAGGAAACCCACATAGGAATCCTCAATCTTTACTACCCAATGGACCATATAGGTACAGAAAACACTCGACGAAAGAAGAAAGTTTTTCATCTCCCCGATACATACACCGACACAGAACTATCGAGGAATGGTTTATAAACGTTTAAATTAAATTTTAAAGACAACGAAGGTTGAGTTGTAGATCCCATACCTTGGTCAGTATTAAAAAGACCCCGTATTTAGACTTATCGTTTGTCACACTCTACCCGTATCTCCTCGTTTAGGGAAGGATGGTCTCGTCCTCTGATCGACACGGACTGCGGATCGGGTCGAGACTGAGTCGTCAAGAACCCTAAAGAGAAGAGGGCTTCCTATGACTCTTGGTAACACTTCATTATGACAAAGACAACGAAGTAAAATTTTTTTCGATTTACTCGGTAACTTACAGTGTTTTATTTTGACCGATTAGACAGTACACATCTAGACACGTCTTCTGTATGAATTGAGGGGTGTCTTTTCCATTAAGGACTCTTTAGTCCTGAATCCATCACGTTTCTTCTTGTACTAATGACTCGTCAGTTGGACCTGATTTGGAAGGTCACAGGAACAAATAAAAGTGATTAGGTATCCTGAAATTCGATGTAGTCATTCATTGTCAGACCTCGTCTTTTCGTTCCCAATGAAAAGACGAACAATCTACAAAGAGGGAACCAGAATTCATTACGAATTGATGGTATTTTTGATGAACGGTTACCACCGTTTCCCGCAACCCTTTGGAATAAAACTTATATTGAAAGTCTTATTGGTTTCATTCATTTATTCACTGAACGGGTCACCAAACCTTACTCAGTTGTCACCGAGACTTTTAGTGAATCGTACCCACAAGAGGACCTCAAAATTTAGGATTGGTCTCATATCCCCGACCCATTAGTCTTTCGTTAGGTCGGGTATGATATCCTAAAATAATCGAAAGTCATTATAGTGGGTAAGGTGGGTACATTTTAGATACTGAGAAAGGAGACAGGACCTTATACTGGATCTTATAAGACCTTTTGTCTACCTTTTCGAGTTGATTCGAATCAAATTAAAAGTCTTCTAAAAAGAGGTTAAAGAAATATCGAAAATGTTTTTAGATATGTTTCATAGATTCTGTGTGATGGTCGGAGAGACTTTAAGTCGTATGGACACTAAGTCATTCGTTGATAGGATTGTTGGGACCCAATTGATCCCATCAAACGGGGAACAGGGTACCCGATGTACACAGATATTTACACAACTTTGAGTGCCGCACCCCCCCCCCGCATTACAAAATTTAAACTCCCACTTCTCCTAGATTTTATTTGAAAATCCCATGATAAGAGAAATCGATCAAACCGACTGGTGTCCCACTACAGATTTTTCCTAGTAAATTACGTTACTCATGTTTGACAGAAAGGATTTTCTAACCTTAACTCAACAAAATGAAACAAACGAATCCATGAGATTGGTACCTCCTTTCTTTTTAGTAAGGAGTATAAGTGGACGACTTGGACATACCAACGACTAAAAGAGGTACCTACTTTCTTACACAACACAAGAATGCTCCCAGTCCGATAGTAATGACTTGTCACACACCCTTTCGTTCGTTTACTTGTTTACTTAAACTGTCATCTCACAAGACCAACACGATTTGTCTCAGAAACCGATTTTCCTTGTCTTTCATTTCTAGTTAAATAGGTTTGTAACGAAATACAGGTTTTTTCTTTTTCGTTGGAAGGTTAATGTTGTCCAAGTAAATTTTTCACCTCAAACCGGTAGACACAGGATTTTATAATATACACGGTCCCCTCTTCCGTCTTTATTGACACACCTATGTAAAACATTGAAATTTCAGTAAGTGAGTAAGTTGGTTATGTTTGTGTACAGTCTCTGTATCACCCAAACCAAGGTCTAGTAGTGTTATTTCCCTTATAGTGTTATGTCTCTCAGTGTACCCAAAGGATCAAAAGGTTCCGTGTGTCTTTTTAAGATAAACGTGATATTAGATGATACAGTATCGTAATACAGATTTTTACATGTATTAAAATTTTAAGAAATAACTAATTTTTGTTTGTTTGTTTGTGTCGACGGGTAATGGAGTCGGAAGTCACACAGGGTCATCCTTGTAGTTTTTAGTGACTAGTGTCCAGGTGTCTGTCCGACCCGAGACAGGAGGAAGAGAGAAGGTGGATCTTAGTGACGGAGAACCGTGAGACGGGGACTGGTGGGATCTCTTCCATCCCGATCGGATAGTAAGAGATAGAGTCGTGGAACAGACATCAAAAAAAAAAAAAAAGTAGTGTCGTGAAAAGTATTAACCGCTAAAGTATCCTGTACAGACAAACGAACAGAAGAGAGACAGAGAAAGTGATCTGTTAGTTAGGGATGGTATCGTTAAGGTGTGAAAGATGACATTGGCATTGTGGATTACGGACCGTGAAACGTTCATGAGATATTTCTAAACAACTTATGTACTTACTTCCTTACTCATTATTTCTCAATCATAAACCGGGAACAAGTGTGTAGTTTTGGACTAGTGAGGGATGACATTTGAAGTATTTTAGAAACATTGGTTGACCGGTTCCTGGACGTCGAGTACTGATTAAAAAGACACGATTCTTCTACTTGAACCCTTAGTAAAATGTCGACTATAGTTATTTTCAAAAATCTTAGGTTTATGCGCACCAGGTTCAGGGACGTGACCCAGTTTGTCGGTACCCCACCCGTCGAGATGTTTCCGGTCCGTCTAGACTCGTGTCGAACAGGTACCGTTACACTGTCCTTTTATTTTGTCGACAGGAATGTCCTTTTTGTCTCGAACAGACTGACAAGATGTTCGGCAAAATGTTGCGACACTAAAGTCTCAACTTCGGTCAATGGTCCATAACAAAGTATTTCAGAAAAGAAGAAGGAAGGAAGGAAGGAAAGAGAGAGAGAGAGAGAGAGAAAGAAGGAGAAAGGAAGGGAAGGAAGAAAGGAAAGAAGGAAAGGAAGGAAGGAAGGAAGAAGGGAGATGGATTGATAATAAGAGAGTGACGTAAGTAAGTACCTCAGTGAGTAAGTATTTCACAGAAGTCACGGTGTCGGTGACACGATTTTCGACCCCTTTTGAGACCACTTGTTCGAAATACTGAAGTCTGTCGACTGACATAGCTGTCGTTTCTGTCCGTTTTTACTACGTCTCGCGATTGACAACTTCGTCTCATAAAAGTCCCACGTTACTCTCACCTGTCCTCCCGATGGACTGAGTCCGTAAGCTCCCCTCCACACTAGTCGTTCCCGAAGACTTTTCTATACTGTTGAACAGACTCTGAACTTCCTACTCGTTCCCAGTGACTTCATTCCTTTCCTCCTTTCGTCGGAATAACACTATGTCTCCATGATCCCTCCTTCCTCGCATAAGACCCATTTCCATTCTTTTCCATTTTTTTTCTTGTGAGGATTCAGGACCCTCTAAATGAGGAATTTCGATTCCCTACATATTGGGTGTATGAGTCTTAAGAATAAACTAGTTTTCGGGATATTCATTTAAGTACTCGAATGAATATCCCGAAAACTATTAGATATTTAAATTTCTAATATTATGATATTCAAAGAATTCTACCATTAAAAGTTTTCTTAATTTTTCAGTTAAAAATTTTTGAGTCGGAGTTCTCGTATTATCAAGTTTTCACTCATTTTGACTCGTCACTTTTCGATTTATTGATCGGGTTTCAACCGTCCACTAGAATTTTCGGGTTGTGACACTGTGTGTCAGAAACGACTTCGCGACCAGTAGTAGACTTGAGAGGTAGTTCTCAAGTGGTATGGTTTCTCTTCATTGTAACCGTCTTCCGGATTTTATACGATCCGTGACGTGACTTATGGAGTGAATTGGAGTAAATTAGATTCTGGAACTAAGTCGTTTCAGACTGTATATTATGGGTAAAACGTCTACTTGATTTACCTCGGGTATCTAAACTACAGTTAAAGGGTCTCAGGGTCCACCAGAACAAATGTTGTAACACCAAAAGACTTCTCTCGTAAAAAGAGAAGAAGTCAATAACACACGATATAGACTCCCAGGTCCGAGATGGGAACACCATGGTACTTATTTGTAATTGGGGGGAAGGCGTCATATCAGTTGTCCGAAGAGTTATGTGTTTCCCCTGGTGACTGTACGAGGTAGAAGTAGTTCTGAAGGGGAGTTGGTGTATGGAATTCCAGACTAATAGTTGGTTGACCTGGTTCTTAAAGTAAAATTCTTCTCCCACCCCATCAGTGGGAGATCTCTTAAGATGATTATGAAACTACGGTTGATACGTCTTTCCCCGACCGGTTCGGTTTTTATTTTATTTTCTTAAGTGGAACCCACGTACAGTTGTGCCCTCCTCCATCTTATATTGCTAAGTCTCGTACATAAGGACTCCAGTCCGAAGACCCGAAGTTTGGGGTCGGAATAATGAATCATTGATGTACTTGAACCTACTTAATTGAATCGATTCGGAGGTCGAAGGAGTAGAAATCCACTCCTATTTTTAAATTAATGTTGTGGTCTTTCAATACCTTTTCCAATTTACTCCAGGAGGTATATTTTTATGAGTTATCTCACGAACCAGGTATCGAATTGCTTGTTACTCTACATAATGAAAATAATAGTAAACATAATCCCGGTGACACGGTCTATTAGTATCTCCTACGGGGAGTGTAACATCGGATACCCTTACCGTGGGAACCCAAACATGTCTCATGTTGGACCCACTGACATATGTCGGAAGGACTACTAGTACGATAACACGCGTCCACCTTGAGTACGAAGAGGTCCACCTGCGAACCTAATAAAGAGTACTTCTCCTCCCACGGTAAACGATATACGGACAGTACTTCATGTAGAACGGGTGTTTGTCCACCCAAAAATTATCACAGGTTCCCCCTTCGTTTTACTTTTTTTGTGTGTACATCTTTCGATTGTTGTCGAGACTCAATCGACAGTTCTTGTCGATTCTTCTCTTGAAGGACATTACCCTACCCTACCCCATCGTTCACAGGTCGTAGACTAAGTGACCCGAGATTCCGACACGGGACTGTAGAGTGACTGTAATCTAGTTCCACAGTGAACTACTCCCCTCCCTTCAATTCTGTACACAGACGTGTATAGTCCATTTTACCTTCGTCTCACTCACCCACGTCTCCTCCTCTCTTGGTCTTACTTCCACGTCCAACTGACTCCCGTACTTCCCCCACCTGATAGTTCACTGGTGGGTCAACTGACAAATTGTTCCTGTGAAATCTGGTACCTTCCTCCCCGTTAATTGTTAATGTGGTCCGGACGGGGTCTATTTATCCTACTCTTCGGTGAGAAAAGGACTGTACCGAATACTTCCACCAAAGGGCTAACGAGTGTCGTAAGGGAACTTCGGAACACCGGTTCCCCTACAAACCTTTCCTGGTGGTCGTACGGGACGATTACTCTTTGATAAAACTACCTCGAAGAGGGAGGTGGTAGATCGTCGGGACTAAGAGTGAAACCGGTTGAATCACAGTACACTCCCGGAGGTTGGGGGGACTGGTTGGTCCAGGTGATCAGAGGTTGAGAAATGAAACCCAAGTCCGACTACCCTTTCGTACAACCGTCCTCCCATTGATAGTCTCAGACGAAAAGAGTAACGAAGACAGACTGGTTGAAGATTTAAATCGGTGTCCGGTCCGAAAGAAGCATCCAGAAGACAAGAATGTACCGTGAACTTTCGTTATAAACTCCTTCCTAAATCTTTCTAGCTAGACGTACCGTGTACGTTTCTACATTTAAAGATCCGTGCAAAACCTACTAGTCTCTCCTCCTAGAGGAGTCACGTATAGACCGTTCTAAAGATCAGACGCCCTCAGTCTTTCTTGACAGTTACCTCGTACGTAAAAGGGTTGACTGCGGTCTCAAAAGTTTTCAACCGATTTCGCAGTCGACAGTCGAATCTAAGTAAAGACTTGTGAAATGAGACACGAGGAACCTCGTCAGCGTGTCCCAACTCAAACCGTCCTGTACTTCTGTCTCTCCCTGTCTCGTCCGCCGCCATCCAGACTTCGTTCTTAGTCTTTCTCACAGCTCACCACTGTGTCCGTCTCTGTCTCTTTATAAGAGAGGGAAGGCATAGCGTGGGACAGTTAGGGGTTCGGTGAGCTAATAAATATCAAAAGGGTCTCTCTGAAACGTATCAATGGTAAAATGGTAAAATGTCTACCGTTTGAGTGTCGAGTCTTTTAATCTGTAGGAACAAGATTCAATTCGGTCCTATATTGGTTCAGACTTCTTAAGATGTCGGAGACCCCAAGGGTCGTTGAACACACCGAGTTCATGTTAATTAAACTTTATATTGACGAGATCGGTAAGGAGAGATGGTGACAGACCGTCTTCATTTTTTCTTTCTTTTCTTTTTATTTTATTTTTATTTGGGATCTCAAAGGAAACTTTTCCTTTTACTCTTTTTTTTTAAAAAAAAAAAACTCATCTGTCTCTTCCACTCTGAGGATTTCTTTTCTCTACTGACTTTTGTTACCTTATTAGTTAGTCCTTCCACTCTCTCTCCCTTCTTGTCTCGACCTTCCGACTTAGGGGTGTTCCCAATTCTTACGTCTTCTTATTTTGACCTGGAGTTAGAATGTGGTATTGTTTTTATTTGTACACCCAGCGTTTCTCAGCCTGTGCTGACTCGCTGACTTGACTTGACTTGACTTGACTTATATTTCGTGAGTGGTCTCACGGTCCGTGACAGAGAGGACAGGACTTTTTGATAAGAACCACCCTTTAACGACAGAGTTAGAAGAATAGAGACTTGTAAAATGTGGAACATGAAAGACAAAGTAAGGTTACAGTCATCTATTTCATAACGAAAAATTTTATAGAAAGGGAGTGAAAAGATGTTGACTTAGAAGAGGTGACCTTTGTCTCCTAGGAGGGATGCTTTCAGGATAGGAACGATCTCGGTCCGGTAAGGAGTCCCTGTGAATCACAAAAGAAATTGATCTGTAATTGAACCTCTTTTTGTTTAACCAGATAAAGACGTAGTTGCCTCGTCAAGAAGTCTCCGTGAGTCAAAAAATTTACAACTTTTAGGAAGTGATTAATTAGGCCCAAAGTTTACTTTACGGACGGAAGGTCGACTACCGACTTCGACACCTTCTTTTTTTTTTTTAAGGTCTCCGCTAGGATGGATCCCAGATGGGTCACCGACAGACTTGAGTGTGTTTACTGGTGCAGACTTATGTGTGTAAGTTTTCATAAAGAAGGTAGAGGGGGAGGAAGACCCTTTCAATAGAAGTACGTAAACCGGGTGCCGGACAAGTTGAAAAAGACCTCCGTCGGTCTAAACGTTGTAGTTCTTGTGTTCGCAACCTTGCCGTCTTTTTCCTCCTCAAGAGGGTGGGACGGACCTTGCTTGAGGACGGGAGACTGTCACTGGACCACCCTTTTGCGGTCGGACAAATGGCGACCTCCCGAAGTGTCCCCTTGCCTACACTACTATCGTTCCCCCGACTCGCTCTCCGACCGTCCACGGGCGAAGGACCGAGATGAATGAAGAACGGTAAGGAGACGGGAGGTGCGCATCTCGCCTGTGCCGCCCCGAACCGTCCGCGCGAGGCTGAGGCCAGCCCACATCCCCAACGTGAGCCAGAGAGACCGACAAAACACGCAAGGGTAGACTGTCGGGTGTAAAGAGGAAGCGTGCGGAACCGGCGTCCTGTGCCTCGTGATGTTCCTGTTCTCCTACATTCACCCTCGAGACCCAACGACCACCCTCCCCCGCCAGTAGTCCCACCTCTCCCAGTTCCTGGACCCCTACCGTAAGGATTAGGTTACTAGAAGTGTCGGTAATGCCCCAAAAGATTAAAGGTCACTTTCCCTGGGTCCTTTACAGATGTTAGACGTCGGAGTAACGGATAGTTTCGGTCAACTCACTCCTTCTCTGAGTTCAAACCCCCATTAAAGAGTTCCATTGTTTTGAGGACCTGTTACCTTCTCCGGCCCTCTGTAGTAAGTCTCTGTAAGTCATGGTAGGATCTCATGACGACGGTACCCTTTACTTTTAGGGTTCACTAAAGATAGGACCTTCCAACCTCCCGGAACTTTTAACCTCTCTGTCAACGTGTGTTCTCTTAAAGAACCGTCTACTTTTAATATTGAGTTCCTCTCTTTTAGTGACTTCTAAAATACCGGAATATTCATCTTAATAAAAGAGGTCGGAGAAGAAGAAGAACGAGGATAATGACCTCTATCCCCTTAAACCTACTTACATACTTTTTATTTTCGACTGTCTTTTTTTGATAAAGGAACCCGCAACACAAAAGTCGGGCACTTTTCATGACAATTAGTCCGACTTTGTAAAACAACTGGTTCGACGTTTTGTGGGACAATTAGACGTTAATTGAAAAGAGATTTAATTAAAAAATCACCAAAGGAGCAATGACCCAAAATATTAGAGTGAGTACCCGTCCGGTTCTTAATAATAGAAATAATTCGAAAACTGTCACTCTTTGATTTCCGTTGTAAATTGACCTTTCTTTACGGACAATAAAGTGAATCGATAATTTTTAACAAAGGTTCAAACACACTATCGACTCGGAGGTAAGTAAACAGACTAACTCTTTTATTTGAATTGTATGTAATTTCAGTATAAGGATTCTCCTTCAGAAGTATGTCTTATCTTAGTTCGAAAATTTAATCTGTCTTTAAGGACAGGTTGATGGGACGTCGTCCTAAGTAGAATGAGACTCCGATTACCCTTAAATGATAGTTCTTCGTGGGGATTACTTAAGACCACGTATAATCATAATAAAGGTAAAGTCTAAGATTTTTATGTCCACTATTATAAATCTTCCGTCGAACCCTTTAGTATAGTAAAGTCTATTCAGACGGTTCGTTCCTCGAATTTACAAGTGTAGTTTCGATCGACTTCTCTTCCTTTATAAAATCTCGTTGTAACGATGATAACAAACCCAAATTAACATAATTAACCTAACTTACTCAAACACTGGGTGTTCTTTAGTCTGTAAATTTCAGTAACACGAGACCCACCTTACTCTCCCACGGACTCGTGTTCACTGACGGAACAGATGTCTTCTACCGGTAAATTATGAAACCCCTCGATACACATACAAAGGGTAACTAAGGTGTAATTTACTTACTTGATACCGTACCCTCTTAATCGTGTCCTTACTGTCTTTAACAGTTGGTGCCTGTCGTTTGTTGTTGGTTTTGTGAGAAACTCATAAACTTAAACCCCGGAATTCGTATTTTGTCTTGTTAAGGTCTTGTTACATAGGTTCATTTTTGTGTTCCTTTTTTTATTCTAATTCATTTGTTCAGACTCAAACGTATCTCGACTATATGTAAGTTTTAGAGTAGTACGAAATTATTCCATTTCTTTTTCCTTTTTTGTAATTTCTGAAAGACCCACATATGATAGGTCCAAGATTCATTTACCTTAAAGAAAAACTACGATGACAAACAATGATTTAATAATGAATGCCGAGTCGTTTCCATTCCATAATAGTCGGTATTCGTAGACTATAAATTCTTTATTAAAGATGTTACAAGTTATAAAAAAAAGTTTCCCATTTATCTCTGTCTCCTTCAAAGTTAATATGTTATTACAGTAACACCGAAAACTAAAAGTATAACGGTTTCGATCGGGACTGAATTTTATAAGTTTCTAAAAATGTCCCGAATATACGTGTCGTTCCATGTTATTCGGAACGGAGACACTTTGGATGTAGGTACCATTAGAACCAAGTTTTACTTCACATGACGTAGTCTCAGTCAAGAGACACAACTTGAAAAGAAGGACACGACAGAGTCCCCTCCGTTGTAAATCGTATGTCTCGCTCGGTCTGAACGAACCATTTAAGACTCTCTAAACACGTCTTTGGGGTACTTATTTTGTCGTAGTCTTTCTGGAGACACACTGGGACCTCCACGACTACCACCACCACACACGTGTACACGCACGAATTAAGAACAAGATACATCAGGTTAAAAATCAATGAGACGTCTTCTTTTTCCAACTCGTCGTATAATTGTACACGGGAGGGGGACGTTGATAGTAAGGACGTACCGGCAGATAAACACGTCCAAACTTGGGTCTACAAAAATCAAGATTCGATGATTCGATCCTCGACACAAAGTAGAGAGACCTGAGGGACGATACGTTACAATCTTACGTCTTGAGTAGCTAAATTTCCCCTTTCAATTACGAAAGATATCTATTTTTCTTGGAGATACCTGGGACACTACGAATCCCTTGACATTATGTGTGAACTTTCGGACCTTTCTTAAAATGTATGAAAGATAGTCACACTGACGATGTACCGATACTGTCCTAAGTTTCCTCCCTAATCGGACCTTTTATTGTTGAAATTATTGATTGATTTCATACTTGATTGAAATTATTTATTGTTGACCATTGTTATTATCGTTTAATCACTCGTGAATGATCCGGTCCGAGATAAGATCCCAAAGAGTTGGATCCTCTAGTAAAGACAGCCCCCGACACAACACGCAACCTCCTTCAAGTCCCCGTAGGGACCCGAGACAGGATGATGCACAGTCAACGTAAGGGAGAGGAGACGGTTTGACTCTGTTGATTTGGACAGAGGTCGGTGGAGGTTTGTAGGGTTCTCAATGTTTTAGTGACGATGAAGATACGATTCGTAGAACGTATTTTATAGAAAGTATGAAGGGTCATTTGGAAAATGTATCTATGAGGTGTGTATTTATTCCGTTTCTTGTTAGTGGGATTGAGTTCGTTTTTGATTTTGTTTTTCATTAAGTTTATTCAAGATAGGATCCGTTATTTGGTTCCGATGACACCTGGTCCTAAACCGAAGGTCAAAATTTTATACCACGATCATAATACGTCGGAGAACATGACGCAGTCGTTCTCACACCCACTTTCCTGACAAAAGTTTGTTAAGTTGTAGTTGCAAACGTCAAGTTTATGTTCAGTGTCTCTCGTGTTTAGTGATTCCACGGAGTTCAAGAGTAGCAACTGGTACACGTACCCCAAAGATTCTAAAGAGTTTCCTGTGTGTAACATGTAGACGGTACAAAGAGGTAATTTGTGAAGTATTAGTGGTACCGGTTCGGTGAGAGTGCCATTAATGTTTTTTAGGGTTGGTTTTTACCGACCATCCAAGTATTACGTTAAACGGTCAAAGGTAAAACCGTACTCGTGACTTCTTGAAATTTTTTTTAGTTCACAAAGGAACTGAAGTTCTGTGTCATGATGTAAAACATAGTGACTCTTTCTTTTTCCTCGTTAATTAGTACTGGAAGATAATTACATTCCTGGTAGGACTGGTGTCTTTACAAGTTCATAGTTTTTTGTTGACCATAGAGTCCCGACTTACTTAAGTACTATCTACTTACTACCGTTTCACAATGAAGGTAAGATTAAACTAACAAAAATAACAAATAAGAATTAGAAGAAAACAAATCTTTCGAAAAGATATCCTTATCCTATGTAATTGCTAAAAATGAGACCTTCCGAAGACTTAGTACCTTGATTGTCTCGGAAGTGTAAATAGTTCGACTTAGTTCTTAGTCTACGACTAAAACAGACTTTTAAAGTAGGGAGTCGAGAACTAGTTTTAGTAGATTTGTTTCACTTGTACTTAAATACTTTTTTTTTTCTTTTGTTGGGAACTCATACAAAAAGTTAATTTCAAGAAGAAAATGATCCTTTTAAAGGAACTGTGTAAGTTCTACAAGTTTTCTGTATTTTCACTTTGTAAGGTGAAATTTGGAGTTTTTTTGATTAAGACTCCTTCTCTGTTTCTTCTAATCGTACCGACATGATCAAAGGATGGGGTTATAAGATATACGGAATAATAACGGTCTGTAAAACTGTATTACTCTTTAATGTTATTAATAAAGGGGATGGAACTTTTACTCTACTGATTTTATGTCGGTGGTCGTCTTTTGTCTTCTTGGTCTATGTTTTAGAAGATTTATAAAAACGTTTACCTATTAGTAATGAGAACGAAATATAATGACGGAATCCCTATAAAGACAAATGGTACCCTAGTAATCATTTGGTTATTAGAAATTAGTACGTCTGATAGAAAGAGGCAGTTGGAGACCCAGACTAATAGAAGTCCATACAAAGTTTTGACGTGTTTAGCCTAAAATGGGCACATCGTAGAATAGAACGGACGAAAATATTAAGTAAAGATATTTAGTTTAGTCTCGTAATCTTTCAACCGGTGTCTGGTAATGTGCTGACACAAATGAACGTAAAAGGTGTTTCCATTGATCTGAAAGGATTCGTTAGTAAAACTTGTCCACGTCAGAAAAAACCCCTTCGTAAGGCTATTAGGATAATGAAATACAAACCTTTTTGGGGTTCCCAAGTTTGGATTAGTAGGGTCGAAACACTCGTTAAAATCTGAAAGGTAGTTCAAGTGTCCTATGCTCTCATTTTGAGTGAGACACGAATGGTTATTTCTCACTTTCTAAGAAAATTAGTAGGAAGAAAATTTACTTAACTGAAAATATTGTTGATAGTTAATTCACGTAGAACTGTTCTACGTTTATCTATTCATCTCCGGTTCCCTGTGTTTCTTTTTATTGTCGTACTTTCACACGTTCTCCTGTTCGATTAATCACACCATAGAATTTATTACAATCGATATCCGAAAATGTACTTAACTTGTCGAGCTTTTATGTTCCCGACCTTCAGTCTCTACTGTCATCAGTCAATCTGTTTGGTAATGACTACTGGTCATGCTTTATGACGGATTTTTAGACTAGGGAACTTCTTCGGTCTTCTCTTTGATCAAAACCGACCCGTGTCTGCGAAACTGATAATTTTATTTTTATTTTTGTTTTGTACTATACTATTTTCGTGAGTCCGATAAGACGACCCCATGTTACGTCCAGTGTAAAATAAAGACACACTTCCCCTTATACTGACACTCCATACCCCCTGTTACTGTCGTCGGGTCTCGTAAATTCTTTTTAAGCATAAAGATCTCCTTAAAGGATAGTAAGGACAACTTTACCTCCTAAGAGTTGAGGAAGAGTACAATTGTGTCGACATGTTTCGAAGAAACCCCACAATCCTTGGTTCTAGGTCCGAGACTTTCTTAGTCAAGATGTCCGACGGTTGGAACTTGGACCAAAGGATAACTAAGAGGTCTCATACACGTATGTAGAGATGACGCGTCCTCTTGGTGTTTGAGTCGTTTTGGAGTGACGTAGTTTAATTACCTCTCTTTCTCGTATAATGTATGTCTTATACACTTTTCTGTAACCGGGAATGATGAAAATTCATTCGTGGAAGTTGATTCGACTCCTTTACATATTCACTCCTCATTGTTCTATATGAAATTCCCGGTCTATACTCACTAGACAAGTGGGTAGTTAACAATTGTACATTTATCTTCGAAGAGTTCAAGGCAGAACTTAAGTTATCCCTTTGGATGACTTAAATCGTTTACACATCTTAATCACCTCAGATTGACATTAGTCAAAGAACCCATGAAGGGGATGAAAGGGTGACATATATGTGTATGACATGAGTAAGTTTGTTTTGTAATGAGAGCTCTCTAATAATCTCAATTTTGATGACTCGATTCATACACCGTAAATAATGACGTTATTTAGGAGTATTCTCAATATACTTCAGTCTAGTCGTTCCAGTGTGTTTAGTGGGTTCCAGTGTCTCGATCCTTTACTGTCTTTTGAAGGGGTAGATAGGGGGTGGAGATGACATATGTTAGATTGTCCGTCTCTTCATAAGAAATTATGAAGTATAACTGTCGAGAAAGAAATTCTTGGAGTTTCCATTTAAACTTGAGTTAAGGACGGTCCATTGGTATCAGTTGGAATGACTTAGACTTAATCACCAAAAGATTTACCACTTATCGTTATTTTTACGGTAATCGTTTCGTAACTCCCTGATGAGACAGGATGTGTCAACTGTAGATAGTGGTGAATCTTAATTAGGGGTGTTGACAGGATCATATATATAATAGGTTTCGTGGTTCCCTACTTCGGTGAACGGGTTCCAGGGTGTCGATCGCTCGTAAGACTGTATTCCGACAAAGGAAAGGACAGAGGTGTGAGGGGAGACTTTTTGACTTTGACTCGTCCCTTTGTTCGGTTGTGTGACCCCAGTCGGTGTACCGGTTTCCATTCCTTCTTCAGCAATCTCCTCTTCGTAACGAGTGGACTGAGGTCCGCGGTCGGAAGGTGAACCCCGTAGAAGGAGGAGCCGTGAAAGACACGGGTAAACCGAATCGTTCCACAAATGTCTTTAGTGAAAGATTTACCGAAGGTAGAAAACGGTACGTCATTTGTAAAGCAACAAATACGGGAGCTGGTGTTCTCTGTCTTGTGACTTTATATTTCGTTACCGTTCCAACAAAAAAAAAAAAAAATTAGTGTTCTTTAAACTATTTTTGGATCCAGCACTCTACAATTCTAGTACGGATTGTTCTCAGTGGTAAGGGAGGGGGAAACGTCACGGTAAAACCTATTATAGAGTTCCGAGTTGTACCTTCCTTGCACCGTCACCTCCTGTGTTTACACCTGTCGTCCTTAGGACAGATCATAAAACCCAGTGAGTTCTCACTCCCATTTAGGACCATTATATCCGGTTTTTATTCGGGTACTTGGACTTTAATGGTATTTTAACACTAAATTTCTTCAGGATGATACTTAATCATTCCTAAATAAAACCTGTAGAGTGAAGTACGTCAGAGACTAGTTCTATAAAGAAGTCGTTTTACGGAGCACTAGGTGAGAAAACCTATTTCCACGTAAAGGTTTTATGTCGACACAAGTTAAAGGATTACTTAACTAAATTCCTTTGAGAAGATGGTAAAAAGTCTCCTATTCGAGAGTAAAAGGGTCGGGTAACCTTTCTTCCACTTTTTCCGTACAATCTTTGACTTTCCATTCAATCGTCCACCCAGACACGGTTCAAACCCTCCCTCCGTAATGGAAAGTTGAAACTAGACGTCCAAGTGACTTGACAAAATTACACTGGAACAGACTGGTGTAGATTCTTTGAACTGAAACTAAAGTCTCATCCAAAGAGTCTTTCCAAATCCTTAGTTTCACGAGTGCCTCAGTCCTGTTTTTACACTGTACTGTCGAAGAACATCTTGTCCGTTCTCCGACCGGGGTTATTCATGTGACTCTATAAGTTGCAGGTAACGGAGTAATCGCTAATGTCTTCAGTAATGGTGAACCTAGTATTCGAACGACCGAGGCCAAAAGTTCTGTGTAATAAAGGGTTATGTTACAGGAATGTAAAGTCTCCCTTTACTCAAATTCTTACTTCTCGTTTTACACTTTTACGTTGTTTTTATCTAAAGTTCACAGTAAAGAAAGATAAGTTACAAAGATCAAAGGGGACGATGGAAACACAAAAACAATTGAATTTACCGGTTTCACAGGAAAGTACAGATTGTCTATTTCTCGTGGCACATTTTGTACATCGGATTATATTTAACTTGGTGGTAATGGTGGGCTCGAGATTCACTGGGTAAGTATATACACGGTCTGTACAAAAAAAGATCATCTGATAATATTTTTAAGGTTTCATCGACGATCTCTTTATATTTTATACATATAGTTATATAAACCCAGATTGAAAAATGAAATCCTCTACCTTTCCAAAAAAAAGAAAACTCGAGATTAAAACACTCATAATACTAAAACTCATCAGTAAGACCTTCCTGATATGTCACGCCTTCCTTCCTCAGGTTAAATTTATAGATGTAGTTTTGTTTTTATAGGTAGAAAGTTGGAAATTACAAAACTACAAATACTTCTGAAACCCGATGTTAAGATCTTCTGAAAATATTACTTAGAGGTCCTTCAACCTCTATTTGGACATTTGGTTGAATGTGTGTCTATTAGGGATAATAATCACTGATTAAAATTATAAATTTTTACAATGAAGGTGGTTGTAATGTCCGTGTCAATCTCAAACTCCACGCAAGTAAACAAATCAGTCGTCTGTAAATACTTCGTGGATGATTCAAAAGTCCTAATACGTTTCACAACCCTTATGTCACTATTTATTTTCACTATGTTAGGGACGGGAACAACTCAAATCTCTGGTCACTCCCTCTGGTCGTAATTAGTTCACTGTTGTTTTTGTTTATGTATAAACGATTGACTGTACTCATGAGACTTCTTTTCCCCGACTTCACTGACCTTCTCCTCAGGGACTCCGTAAGGACTCCCTGTCTGGTACAGCTCGATCATCCAGTATTATTATATAAAATAAGAGGTGTTCTACCTTTTAGTGACTCCACAAAATTCAATCGCATTCTGTGTCAGATTAAAAACGAAGTTTTAAGATAAAAGTGATGACTCATCTGTTACCCATCTTTAAGTCGTAATCACCTTTGTTCTTTTGAACAATTCTTCGAATGCGTCAACAGGTTCGTTCTTCACTACCACCGTAACTACTCCCACGTTTCACCTCCCCACTTCCTTCGACCACTTAAATTTTGTCAAAAACTTGATGTTTACTGTCAAGGGGCTCCCTAGACGACACCCCACCTACCCTCTCCCGTCCCAGTCCTTCCGGAGATCCAAAAGACGAAACCCGTCAACCTAATCTCCCTACTATACCTGTCTCTACCCTTTTTGTCGTGCCCCCTAGTTCTTATATAATAAAAGATCCTCCACTCGACTTAAATCTCCTATACCCAAGTACCCACCATTACACAAACTAATCCCACTTCTTTGTCTGTATCGATAGAATAATTAGTCTATTTGTTCATAGTCAACTTTCGTTCAAACTGGGACTTCCTAGTAGTAAAGTTATATGTTTGTCAAGTCTGTTCGACAGGGAATTATACCTCCCCTCCTTCTCTCAACCACCTTTGCCTCTAAATCATTAGACAACCAGACATTCAAGGTACTCCAGTCCCCAATGCCTTCGAAACAAATAGTGATACCCGAATGTGAAGGGTGTGAAACGTCTTAAGAATCTTGAACCGTCCACGAGTTATTCACAACTTACTTGTTTATTTTGTTTAGGTAAATCACCAGTGACCTTCTCCATTGGATTATAATCCCTCGTTAGATGTCTCCGTCTTAATCGTTTCCGTGTCGAAAGAGGGTAAGTAATCCATGTTCCGTGACGAGTTTCTGAAACATATGTAATAGAGTAAATTAGGAAGGTTATTGGTGTCTCTATCCATGATAATAACTTCTGTTTACCGTAAAAGTTTTACCGTATTGGTTTTACGAAATACACATATGTAGAGAAGGACATACTGAGATTATATTCACCGATCTACAGAAAACCCTTGCATTGTCGTGTTACTTTTAGTTGTCGTAGTGACTATTATTAAGTAGACTCTCCACGGTGACCACGTTGGTTGTAGATAACGGATCCTACCTCCTTCTACTCAACTTTATATTTGGAATTTTTAGAAAATTTATGGACCTAATCGACGTAGGTGGGTAAAGATTCTCACCAAAAGAATAAACCCCTTTACTTACTTTGACTAAACCTCTTTTCCTACGTTGTGAAGTCATACTGAATGGTATGTATAATAAACAGATTTTAAGTCTAGAGTTTCACTAATTCTTTAAGAATTCCATAGATTAGACTATCGTTTGTGGAAAATAAAGTACAAAAGATTTAATGGTTACTGTTTTTCGTCGACGAACACCTTTAAAAGGATCGATCGTCCGAATAATTATCCAGATAATACTAAAGTATTTCTTCAATAGTAGAACTATTGGTTTATTTGTGTCCAAAATCGAGAAGATAAGACTCCCTTTAAAGACAGACTAATAAAGGTCAGGAAAGGGTCCGTGACTAAAAACACAGTCGTACGCAACGTCTTCATTATCAATTTAAATCACACAGTGGATCATGTATAATAAAAAACCGATGTATATACTTCAAAGGACAAGACCCCTTATAAATTGAGGAATATAAACGTCGGTTTATCTGAAGATCAAACGGTCCACCTGGGACTGAAAAAGGGAGACCTCTTTGTTGGGTTGTATAAATTCTCTTACTAAAAAGGAGGTTGAAACTCGTTGTGAGAGTTTCATTAGAGACAAACAATGTATCTTTGTGGTTCCAGTCATAGAGATTACGGAACCGAAAACAAAGACACTCCAGTAAGTTTCCCTTACAAATTGTACCTCGAAACACCTCTCCAACAGATTTACAAAATCTACTTCCAGATTCTCAAATTTTAGACATGTAAAGTTACGTGTACCACCTTTACCTTGACCGACAAAGAGAGATCATCATCGAGACCTACGCCGTACCTAAACGTAGACTGAGAAGGACCACACGACAGGGACCGCAATCCCTACGGGACGCAACCAGGGAAGTGAATATAACTCCTCGACCCAGAGAGTCAGTGGGTCGTCGGTCGTTTGTTGGACCACACAGACGGACCTACTGTTCCTGACTTCTAGGTCTCTCTTACTTTAGGGATCGTAACGACTCCGACCACTCTTGGACCTGTAGACTTCCCTCTACCCCTTGGTGTGCCTTGACCATTCCTGTGGTAATCCTCGGTTCTTCCTTATTCTTCCCCTCCCACTTCCAGAACCTATGTGTGTTATAGACCGGTCTTCCTTCGAAGAACTACTCCGACTTACTACGACCCGCGAGTCTCCTCCATTACGTCACTCACCCCACACCTGGTCCTGATGAGTTCAACATCGACTACGAACTATGTATTTCCAATTACCTGGCAGGTCCTCCTGTCGAGGTCGTCTCACAGACCCGTGTCACCTCATACAGACTCACTAAGAATAGAGGTTCACTAAACATATATATTCTAAGACAAATACACTTTACATAAAACCTCCTATAACTAGTTCCTCAGATATAAAGGTTTGTCTCCTGACTGTCGTCCAATCTTTATGCTTAACTTTTCGGTTCTCTTTCTAGTTTACGATCTTAGATGATTCGATTCGGTCCTGAGATATTACTAGATTCGTAAAGACTGTCAGTCTATCTTTTGGTAGTAAGACTCCGACCACCCGTCTCAAATCAATACTCTGTCCTCTGAGATGATTAATAATAAGTTCCGGAAAGGGATCACTAAGATATTTTATACTTTTTTAGTAGATTTAGTAAATTATATTTTTTACTTTACACAGGAAAGTATTGTTATTCGAGAAGAACTAAGGTGAGAGTAAGGTTAAAACAAATTTTTCGTATCAGTCTAGGGTAGACCTTTCATACTATAGTCTTTCGTCCGTTACGTATGCGGGTGCCAAGTCTTGACGGAAACGGTTAATACCACTATTCACTTCACTTATAACGTACTTGTAGAACGGTAGTACTTTTCGTTTCCTAAGGTCTTTTATATTTGGGTGACAAATGGTCTTTTTTATTTGTTCTTACACTCTCCTCTCTATATCTGAATCCCTAGTTCCAAAGTTTTGACGAGTCACGTTCTGGATCTTTAGGTACACCCGAAACATTGTACCCTTTTTCTATCATTGACGTTAGGTGTATGCAAATAATGACGAAAGGTGTGACATCAGAGACTCTTTAATAAATATCCTTACTTACTTGTGTACTTCCGAAGTTGGTAGTGTCTTTACCTGATACTGGGTTTACAGTATAAAAGGATTACCAAAGTTCTTTCTTGGTGGACCTTACACTGGGTAGACTAAACCGTGTCGATAAACCTAAGTTTCTCAACCTCGTCCTGATAATCTTTAGTGTAGTCGATTGAAAATAACTGGAGAATATACTCACCCTGGTACTCTAGTTTCTATGATCGAAGAGGTTAAATTAGAGATGTCGTTGGGGCACCGAGTCCATGATAATCCTAACGAGAATTACTTATTCCTTTGACTCCTAATTTCTCCACGGTACTGAACGGGTCCCAGTGTCTCGGTCCTTTGTCGTCTCAATCGGAGATTTATGTCGTCCATACAAAGGTCTTACTGGTAAAAGAAGGAATTCAGTCAGACTTCTCTTCTGGACCAATTCTGTCGTCCGACAAGCAAGTGGAGACGAATAGGTACAACTGTTGTCTCTTGACCCTGAAGTTTCTTTGCGAAGGATTCTGATAAACTCTCTAGAGACTGAGCAATCAGAGGGTCCTTCTCCTACCAATATGTTACACAAAGAGTAAAATTATGTTGGCAGAATCGTGAGGCCCTTCTTTCTGCGATACTTTTCACTCGTATGGTGATACATGTTAGAGTGCACTTCTATTTCTCGGTGTAAAGGGAAGTCAATCTCGGTGTCAGACCAAAAGAGCACCGGTCAAAAGTTCCAACTAAGTGGGGAACGTAAGCCGGACTCCAGTATACGACTCAAAAGGAGAGATAAGTGACGACTTACCGGGAAGTGCACCAGTCCTTACCTTCCAATGTCCAACATTTAAAACGGGACGACTAAGTGGTTCCTGATTTGAGAGTTTATAAACTCGATCTCCAGTAGAGTCTCTAATAAGTCAGGTACATAAACAAAAATGTTTAAGTTGTGTTACCTTCTCCTCTGTGCGGCACGAGTATCAGTGTGTCCTTTCTTCGTTATCTACCTACATCCTCGAGGACCGGGTCGTGTCTTGTACTGAACCACGGTTGACGTGACCCCTAGACACTTATCTAAGACCACAAAACGCACAACGAACCCTGGGTGTCGACTGGTCTGTAGGGTTAAGAAAGATGAGGTTGAGCCAGTACGGGTGTATCGCGATCGTCGTACCAGACCCCGATGGGTCCCGTCCTCATCTAAGACGTGGAGACCGAAATTTCCTAATGGTTGTGTTTATACTTTTTCGTGTCCAGAGTGATGGAGAACAAGATTCTATGGTCAATTCTTGTTTAAGTTCTCCACCGACACGTGCTTAGCCCTATGGAGTCGAGTGACGACTCCTTACCGTGAACAGAAGTGGAACGGGATTTAAAGTCGGAAGCTCTGTGTCCAAAACCTCAGTCTGTCTGGATCCCTCCTCACGTTAGACGACAAAATAGTACCACGGTAGACCCCGTTCAATGGGTTGGACAGAGTCGAGTCTACACAAGAGACATTTTACCCCTTTTATTTTCCTTCTATTGTGGTGGTATATATATGTTGTTCCCACGGAATGTTGGTCTATACTGTTTCATATGTCTCGGAAACCACAAAACGACCTGTCACATTTTTAGCTGTGTGTAAGTCTCATAAACCACCTGAGAAATTTTTGTAGAAGATTGTGCATCAAATTTTCCACTTATAAAAAATTTTATATACAACTGAATACCTCAGATTTCAATTGTAAGATTATGTCCGTGACGACCCACTTGTTCAGACCTTTTTAGAAAGAGAACACTTACCCCCTTCATGAAAGGAAAGATTTCCAGTGTGTCTCTAGGGGTCCCGTCTGTATTTAAACCTGCTAAGGAAGCGAAGACGTCACGGAAAAAATGAGAGTATCTGATAATGAGTCATTATGTCCGAGAAGATTGTGTCTTCTGTCTTTTTGTTCATTCTCTTTCTTTCCGTAGTGCTGACTTTCGGTGTAGAGACGAGGTAGTAAAGGACAAGTGTAAATGATAGAGTTCTTGCGGAAAACAGAAAAACACACACACACAGTACAACAAAGAAAGTTACAGGACTTCGTGTCTTAGGTGTAATCACTATTGGTATAAGTCAGTGAGGGGCTGAGCCAGGGGTCACCACCCTTACGATTCTGAGAAAACAGTTTTTCGTATAGAAGAGTAACCGCTACACTTGTACAAATCCCTTTAAAAATATCCCGAAGAGTGTTATGTTCTTACCGAGACTTGTCCCCGCAGTCCCTTGGTTTTACTGCCTCCTCCTTCCTCTTTTTCGAACCGGTCCTTTGTTCCCGACACTGAAGTCCCGCATTTCGGTCACAACTGTCCGGACGGACTACCGGCAAGTACAGGTCCTGGTGGTACCGTGAATAATGGTACTTTTCCTCGACGCCTTCGTACTCTAACCGTCCCTCGTGGTGTCTTCTTTCGTCTACGTGTTCAATGTCAGTAACGGCGGCCTACCCCGTGACCCGGTAGGAAGGAGGGGGCACTGGGGAGGGCTTGGGGTCGGACACGTTACGATGTTTCCAGATTCTGATGCCTTCTTTCCCTTGGTTCTAAGTGTACAGTCGAGAACTCGTGTGAACTTCCGCGGACAGTTATGATATAGGTTCATCCACCGGGGTGTTAGTGGAGCGTTCCCTGTGCCGTCCCGGTCCTTTTCTTCGCCTCCGTCACTCTCTACAAGTACTGGGGGTGGAAGGTAGTGAAGGTTTTTCACCTACGAGAGGTCAACGTAGGATGTCGGAGTATTATATTGTTGAAGCATAGTCTCCTATCTTTTTGTAAAAGTGTACTTTATGTCGTCGTATACTTCAATCGATGCCTTGAACACTCCGAAGGGACCACCGAGTCTCCTATTTCGCAGACGGACGTTACGTCCTCTGGACCCAAGCTAGGGACCCGACCCTTCTACGGGACCTCTTCCTTTACCGTTGGGTGAAGTCATAAGAACGGACCTCTTAGGGTACCTGTCTCGGACCGCCCGATGTCAGGTGCCCCAGTGTTTCTCAACCTGTGCTGACTCACTGAAGTGTGTGTGTGTGTACCTTGAACACTTTGGGTTTGATCCATAGAAGAATAAGACGTCCTTATATTTGTAATGTCAAAAAGAGGGGTAGTTCTGTCTTTGTTTTTGGTTCTTTTAGACGTTTTCGGTATGTACCACTGAAGATCGCACCGGTGTAGATTATCACGGAGGTCCCTAAACTCCATATAATACAATAGTCCGAGACAATGGGGATCAAGGGGTAAGGGTTCGTGTCACGATTAAAAACATTACGAAGAAAGGGAACGTTCCAATCTACACTACTAAAAAAAACATTAGACTGAAGTCGTTTTAGTACTGTAACAGTGAAAGGTCCTTTGCCCACTTCTACCATGGCCCTGGGTAGGAGATTGGTGTCTTCATAAACACTTCCGTCTGACCTTCTACCCCTCCCATCACCCACTGCAAAAACAAGATCCTAGGAAATAAGAGTCGACAAGGTTTCCATACACGTCTTCTCGGACTCACTATCTTTACAATACACACCACCCTTGTGCCTGGGTTCAAAGAACTATGAGACTTCCACCCAACATTGATTTCCGGGTCCGACTTCGCAAGTTCCGATAGACCTCTACAGTAAGACGATCTACTATCGTGGACTCTTCTGGGTGAGTAATTGTGATGACAGGGTCCGTCGGTCCCTCTCAGTACCCTTGAATTCCATGGAAACCCTTACGGAGGTATCTTTTCGTTAGGTCTATCCGATATACACCTAAAAGTCTGTGGGTTGGTTACAAACCGGAACTCGAAGAAGGGGGAGGGTTTCTCGATCGGATTCATATAAGTCGGTAAATTTTTTGTGATCCAACGTCAAGTAAATTAACGGAGAAGGTCAGAACGAAAGAGACGGACAGACCAGGAAGGAGGTAGTCGAAGTACACTTTCCTTGTAGAAATAGACGATCATACAGTTCATAGAATGTAGCTTTTTCAATGTCGACCTCTCCATCCATCAAGTACATAACTTAAACGAAACCCACCTATAATTACGGTGGGGTCTTGACTTTACACGTATGGAGACTCAAACATTAATCTCTTTATATAGAGTCACTCTCCCTTTTCCAGTAGAATTGGTAATGACTTACTCTACGAGTGGGAAGTTGAAACGTTACAAGAAGACCCTCAAAGTCTATTTTGGTTTAATGATAGTTATCCGTGATCAGTTCAGGAAACACCGAAAGGAACAGAGAGGGAGGACGAATGGAACTTTTCTGAGTTATGGTGATACTGTCCAACTCTACTCTTCTTTATTTTGGATCGATCTTACATTCACCGAGTGTTGTACCTTCTCACCCGTATCTTCGCCGATTTTAAAACAAACTACCAAAAGACACTTAAATTTAATAAGGACGTGATGAGACTCTAAATAAGTTTACCTTTAGGGTCTCAACTCCGTCTTCGTGCACATTCTTGAACCAAAACCTTAGTTAGTCTAGATCAAACTGATGATAGAGAGACAGAGAAGTAAACACTAGAATACACTCTACGAATTGGTCCATACTTTACTACCACTCATTCGTCGAATTTAGATTGTACAGGCTTTCAACAAGACTAGAAGCCTAATCGAAGAGGTAAAGTTAGTTACCCTTGATAAGTAGGTGAATCAGTCACGTGTTTTAAACCGACCTCAGTAAGGTTGAGGAAAGAAAGAGAGCAAAGGGTGTAGATTTGAACCTGGTTTAAGAAGTCGTAATGGAAATTTTACAGTCTTAGGATGGTGAAGAGTACTGAAGATGACTTGTGAGAGTAACCTCAATGAAGTTACCGAAAAATTACAAGAGGGACGAAGATAGAAACAAGGAGGACATCGAAGGGGATTTAAGTTTTCGGTCCGAGTAAGAAAATTTGTTTAGGTGTAAAGATGAGTTGAGAGGGAAAGGGGTTATCGAAGGATGAAGTCGTTTACATTCGTTTTTAAGGAGATCACCAGAACAAGAGAGGGAGATGGTACTTCTTGCAAGTACAAGGGGAGGTAGTTAAAGTAGAGATTAAAGTGTAGGATGGTGGGAAATAAAGTCGGCGTAAACGGAACGTTAACAGTTCTATATGGGTCGTATGAGATCCAGAAGTGGACTTTATGGTAAGACGACATTGTAAGAAGAGGACTCCTAGGTGTTTCGATTGAAAAGACAAAAGGGTCTAGAGACAAGTCAACAATGGAAAATGTCCTATTAACAGACTGGAATTTTTAATGTCAAGGGTAGAGGAGAATGTACGATAACAGAGAGAAGAAATTAAATAAAAATAGGTACCGTGGCAAGTACAAGGAAGTGTTATATATAAAGTGGAGAAAACAAACACTGAATACGTAATAAGGGGGAGGGGTGATCTTACATTTGAACTACTCGAGTTCCTAAAGACAGACAGGACAAGTGACAATAGAGGGATCACGAGTCTCGTCACGGATCAAATATCTTTTGTGGACTTATGAATCCCTTGTATGTTTACGTACGTACTTACTTATCATAGATTATCTCCGATCTTAGTGAATAGAGTGTTCTTAAAAATACCCACTTCGTTTGTGAGCTGTGTTACGAATCAAGTGACCATTCCGAGTTTATTTATTGTTAACGAACGAGGATAGAAGACACAGATAAGTGAGGTTTTGACCGATTCGTGTGAACACCAAATTATAAATTACGTATCAATGTCCTGATTTATGACGTGTCCCCTGTAGATTCTCCTTCCAATAGACTCTTGCACTACATTCTATTGTCTATCGTTCATCGTCTTAGGACCCAAGACGTGCCCGTTCTGATTGTGACTTTCGAACCGAGTATCGGTGATTCTGACGGTATATGATAATCCCAGTGTCTTACGAAAAAAGGAGGGGTTTCCACAGTGAAATCTAGTTGTGAAAACGGTCCACCTTTTTTTACATCTATATATCTGACTTTCATCTGATTTTTCTTTCCATTACCCACTCTTACCCAAGATATACCCGGTCCATAACAGATAGAGGTAAGACCGATCTTTGTAGTAATTCGTTTTTACTGGTTGGTGGGGTTTTGTTGTTTGTTTTTCCGTTTATTTTATATGGGGGTTTTGTTTGTTGTTTGGGTTTTTGGTTGCTTGGTTAGTTTGTTTTTAGGATTTCTGAAGGTGACAAGGTTTTATTACGCAGATCCAAACTCAGACTAAAAAGATCAAGGGAAAGTAAATCTTTTTACGAGAGTTTCATCTCCCATAAGTCCTAATGTTTTGGTTGTAGTTCGAACTCTAAAATTGACTTCTAACTTGGACTATCTTCATTTAGTAACGGTGAGAAGACCTATCAGAGATGTCCGATCGGTAGTCTTCGGAGGGATGATTCACTTCATCAATTATGGGTTTATTAGCATAATCCGGAGTAGGTCTTCCTAGATGAAAAGAATCAAGTCGTCTATAGAGGGATGTCTACATAATTAAGTGTGACAAGATCGTACGACATTTACAGGTCTCCTTTATGTTGAAAAAAAGTCTCGAGACCAGACTTTCACAAGCTACTGAATTTGAGTTAACGACTCAAGAAAACTTTTGGCAAGTTTTCATTGACTTCACAATTTTCCTAGATAAGTTTTTAAGTCTGGGGTTTCTGAGTCGAAGTTACCGAAAATTTTTCATCTTCTTTCGATTTGTCTAAAGGTGATCCAATTCTCGGATAAAAACGTCCACAGTGTTTAGTTTTACTCATAAATATCTTCAAGACTTTCGGGAAGGTCTCTTTCTCTCCCTTTCGTAATTTGGACCCTCAGTCAACCCAGATCTAGGTTCTTAATGACTAACATACTACGACCATGTAAAATGAATCGGACGGACCTCGAGTCAAAAGTATGGACGGATTACCTATGTTATGCCTGGTAAGACGTTCCTAAGATACTCCTAATCGTTATTGAGAATGTTTCGTGGTCCGGGTTTCGAAACGAGTTTCTTCAACGAGTCATTTACACCCGGAGAACAATAAGAAAGAGGTGACTACCATTTTAGGTAGACCGGATGACGTCTACCCGTGAAAATGTACGGTGTAGTTCCATATATTCTGGTGACCAGTAGTCAACCACTAATCCTCCATCTCTTTGGGTAAATAAGTCCTGACTCCAAAGGGCCTTATTGACCATTCTAATATTAACCCATTTTCCGTTTTGAGATAAAGATTAAAGTTTCTCGAAAACCGTATCAATCGGGTAACCATTAAATTTCGAGGTTAATAAAGACCTTTCACCGTGGGTAAACAGGATACCTCTTGGTTCCAGAGAAGATGTGACTCGAGGTTACACACAGAAAGAAAAATATTTTTAAAGACGAGAAAGTAGGTTATTTCAAATTTATAACACCCTTCTTAGGTTATAAAGTAATTTCAAACCCAGGATGGTATTTTGAAGACTCCGACTACTGTCACAGAACCCAAGTAAAACAAACGGAAAGGAGATGACTACCTAAAGAAGAGACCAGAGTTTCTGGACCTCAGTGATGATCATCAAATAACGGTAGTAATCACTGGAAAAACTTCTTCTTCTTAACTCTAACTAAAAGAAAGATCCCGGTCCTCTACCTAGTAGATTTTACAAGAGACAGGGTGTCTAGAACCTCAAGGCAAACGGTAAAACTAGTATTTATGCACACAGACACACCGTACCCCCAGACTTCAACCATTTATGTATCTTGATGGTAGACAATTTCGTCTTTTCTAAACTTTTCACCTTTTCCTCTCCATACTTCCCCATGTTGAAATCTTTGAAAAAAGGGACATTCAAGTGCATGACTTTTCGGTCCAATTGGCATGTGTAGACTTTTTCGACTAGTACCAAAGAAGACTATCCAATTTTTTTGTTGACCACCCTTTTGTTGACACTTTTAGATCACTAGAGACGTTGTATTATTAAATGATACGGATGAATTACGGGTACTCTTATACCTTTCAAGACGACATTCTTTGAGTGTCTTGGTACTCTGTTTCTATTATAACGAGGGTCCCCTGTATACGGTTACAGACTTCTGTGACAATTGTGTTGATTCTCCTATACGATGACCGTAGATCACCCATCTTCGATCCCTACGCCGGTTTGTAGGATACTATAGGTCTTGTTGTTTCTTCATAGACCAGGGTTTGTAGTAATCACGGTTCCGACCCTTTGGGACGAAGCCTGGATATGCGTTCAGTACCCTGTCAAAGACGTGGTGACAGAACCAAAGATCAGTCTTTGACCAGAGGATAAAGGTTCTATTTTACGAGTGATCCTAATTTATACGAAAATATTCTCTTGGAGGACAGGGTTTGAGGATTTATAAGTCAAGACTTTGGTCGAGAATTTATCTCCACTTGGTAATGTGTATACGTCTAAGATGGTACTTACTCCCTTCACGACAAACAAACTTTGTATTTTACGTTTCCTTAGACATAGATATATAGAGACCTAGATGGAGATAGGTAGATAGGTAGGTAGGTAGGTGGAGATATGATACTCACGATAGTCAAATATGTCGGGTTTACATCCTCGTACAACCTTACAACCTCATTGGAACAAAAGAATTCGTTAAGAGTGGGAGTGACTACTGAAAGATAGGTTTCGACCATCGGGGGTGGTTTCGACGGTACGTCTTACAGATGTCTTGTGTGACCCGTGTAGACATGTGCAGTGTTGAAGGGGAGAACCGAGGTTTTTTCTGACTCACTGTGACGGACAACCAAACGTTTAAGTATCAGAGAACTCTGTTGAAACCTTGGGAAGATAAAAATCAAATAAGAACTTTTAGAAACTGGACCGATCCAAGGATCCTAGGGTATAGGATGAACTACCTTTTAAGCTGAGAGTTCTCTTCATACAAGACTATCGATTGGTCGCAGTAAAGATACCCCCAAACGTTGACACTGAAGTCAGTACTGAAGACTAGTACTCAGGAGGGATAGGAGACCCTCGGTACGACAACCTACGAACTGTTGTCGGGACCGACAAGAATTGGTCTACGGTTATTATGAGGGGTTTGGGTATACATTGTTGGTTAATACAGAGGTCTATAACAGCTTACAGGTGATCATCTATTTTTAGTTGGGACTAAAAATCTCTTGGTGCCTTAATAGAGTACCAAAAGTCTTTCAGGAAATCTTTCGAGAGTTTTGGCTTGACTCAAATTGACTGAACCACCCCCATCCCTTGTGTCTCCCGACAAAAAAAAAAAAAAAAAAAAAAAAACACGAAAAACCCCTACTCTCACCGTTTCCTGGGTGACTTGTAGTCAAATTGTTCCAGTTCTAGGATCCAACTTTCCCAAACCTTAGGGACCAGAATCTTTACACTGTACATGTTGCATTTTAGTTAAAGATACGTATCGTCACTTCTAATGTCGATGTCACTTTGTTCGTCCGAGACGACCTTTCGTAAGAAGGGACAGGAGCGTCGGCACTGGACGGTGACGAGTCCCCAAGGGCCTGTAAAGTCTAGACTGATTCTCTGTTGGTTCCTCTTCCTTCAGTGTTAAAGTGATTCTTGCCCGTTTGACGTTACCTCCTTCTCCACTCAACCGACCCACTCCCGAAAAATACTCCGTCTTCCTTTTGTCGTGACTAAAAAGTTTTTAAAGAAATCAAAAGTTCCTTAGACCCAAAACCGATACTTCGTTATCTATTTTTACCCCTCAGACATAAATAAGTTCATAAATGACCTTAAATGATCGTTCGGACCATCACTTTCAGACCTAAAGGGACCCTTTTCCCCTCGTTGTTTGGTGTGGTAAGGGTCTCCGGAAAAGTAAAATCGACGGACCCACCCTCCCCACCTGCCTCCTTCCCTTCTCTCCCGTCTCCTTCTTCGAGTACCCTTTTTTGGTTACTTTTTGATGCTTTCTACGAGAAATACGATCCGAGTCTGACCTCGTGGGTGAAAATAATACTACAATGTCACGTTTAGACTCTAATTTTTGTCGAAGGATTTTACACAGTCTGAAAAATTTCGGGGCTTTATTTAGGTCTGGATGTGAGAGACGAAGGAACACTTCATATTATGTGTGAGACTTATATAAATACAAATTCTTGAAAATTTTTTATTGAATGAGACTTTTAAAAGTTTGAATTTCTTTTTACCATTCTTATAGTGTTTCTTGAGGGAGAGGGGAATAGATTTAAGGGATTGATGGTTGTAAAGTGGTGGAAATGAGGGAGGTAGGAGGAGGTATGTATGTATATATATACGGTAATATAAAACAGAAAAGGACCTTTTAGGTGTATCACAGAGTAGTAGAGGTTTTCAGGTTAAAAGGGTTTAGTTCCTGTGAAAGGTGTATTTATGTTGAGGGGTTCAGTCCTTTAGTGATGACTATGTAGTGGTGGTAGATTTGGATATGTAAAAAAAAAATACTAAGGGAGGATGTACAATCGAAAAATAAAGGTATCAAAACGGGTCACGTTATTAGTAAAGTCAAGGGCTCATTGATCCTAAAAGAGTAAGTAAGTAAGTAAGTAAAGTTATAACTATCAGACGGATGAAACGTATTCCGTGGTTCGAACTTGTCACCCGAAGATATCGGGTTTTCTTTAATTCCAAACCCCGTTAAGTTATTTACTAAATTTCTCTTAAAGTGAACTTTACACCACCGATACAGATATAAAGAAGGGAAAAGGTCAATTAAAAAATATAATAGAAAAGGGAGTAAAGTAGAATGTGTCGAGGGTTTGGTATTGGTACAGGAGTGTACGTGAAAGGTGAACCTACCTCCCTACGTAGTCACTAACCCTCTTCCTCCTTACTTCTTGTTTCACTTACATTCCTACCTTGAGTGTCACCAACAGACAGGATGGTCAAAATTTCTCATTTTGAACCGTAGTTGTCTTCTCAAGTTGAGGACATCGAATCAAAATCGAGTTCTCAAACCTTCTATTGAGTTATGTAAATTATACATAGTAAAGTTCGTCTCTCAATGATCACACTCTAGTGAAAAATGGATACTGTAGGGAATATACATCTTAGACTTTTTTTTTTATTATGTTTACTTGAATCAAATGTTTTGTCCTTGTCTAAGTGTCTGAAGTTCTTACTTCCTCGAATACCAACGGTCCCCACCCTTCCAACCCTCCCTTCCTATCAATTCCTCTACCTGCACATGTGCAACGATATAAATTTTACCTATTGGTTGTTCCTGGATGACACATCAAATACCTTGAGACGAGTCACAATACAACATCGGACCTACTCTCCCCTCAAACCGTCCTTTTGCCTATGTATATATAAAAACCGACTCAGGGAATTGACAAGTTGGACTTTAATAGTGTTGTAACAGACAAATGACCGGTGTAAGGTTATTTTTTACTCAATTTTTCCTTTTGATTTAAAAAAAAATTTAATGTGATAAAACGTATTAAGTGAACATTATTTTATCGTATAGTGAAAGATGTTAATTGGATTAGTGGAGATTAACCGAACGGACTCTGGATAGTAGGGTTAGTAGATATATAGATGACTTTCTTTTTTGTCTAATAAATGGAGTTCAATAAGATCTTCCTCTAGTTGGGACCCTAAACAAACCTTCCTTACTACGATTTCGACTTCGAGGTCATGAAACCTGTGGAGCACGCTTCTCGACTGAGTGACCTTTTCTGAGACTACGACCCTGTCTAACCCCCGTCCTCCTCTTCCCCTGCTGGGTCCTACTCTACCGACCTACCGTAGTGACTGAGCTACCTGCACTCAGACTCACTTGAGGCCCTCTACCACTACCTGTCCCTCCGGACTGTACGACACTAAGTACCCCAGCGTTTCTCAGCCTGTGTTGACTTGCTGACTTGACTTGACTTGAACGAATGATTTTACAGTCTTTGTAGGGAATTACACAGGAATTATTTATGACCTACGAAAAAAAAAAAGGGAGGTTTAGAAGATCTCCCGGGGTCAGAACGAGAAGTGGACCGAATGTAAATTCTCTTTATTAAAAGAGTATAAGTAGGGAAATCTCGAGACTCGTTTTAGACATTTACCGAGTTATTAAGGTCTTACAAAGTTCATCGATGGGGTACCTTTTTATCTTTTAGAATTTAACATCTATTGGAGAAGGGTGTCGAAAAGTGGTGAAGTGGTTGATTTCTCATTCTATTCCCCTAATGTAGAACCAATGATTATCCAAGTTTAGGAGTAAGTCGGTCTAACTGGATCATGGTTGATCCATTGAAGAGGCTACCATGATTCGAGTAATTCATCTTCTCTAATTTAGACTATTATCCTCACTTAACGAAACGTATTGAGGATCATCTTATACATTCACTATTCAATAACACTATTATTTTTCAGTTTTGGTAGTGTTATTAATGCCCTCCTTTACGTAGCAAGTTTTGATTTATTCCCCTTTAATCGAGAAAACACCTATTGACTTTGTTAGGTAAGGTGATGAAAGACTTTATGTAGTCTTTTTCCACCGACTTCTCTCAATAAAAATGAATGAAGGGTTAAATCATGTCTCTGTTGGGTTCACACTCCTATTATTTAATTTTTCTCGAAAATTTTTATGTCTGGTGGACTTGTAAATAACAAATAGTAAATGAAGTCTACAACGGGATTTCCCCTTTTTTTTGGGGTTGTTTGGGTGTTGAGATAGACTAGTGATCTTTTCTTGGTTACAACGATGTATGTAAAATTAAAGACCCCCGTAGTTATACCCTATATTTGTACTTTGTTTGATATTACAAAAGAATTGTGACCCCTTCACTTCCATTTACTACCGTTAATGTCACTACCTCCTCTGTAAACCAAGTCGAGAATAAGAAGATTTCACAGAAACTTTTTCGAGATAGTTAGATTAGACGAGTTGGAGATGGATGTCCCTAGTGACTTACACTTTCGACGGAAGGACTTTGAAGAGTTTCTGTCGTACTAGAGAACCTTAAGTTCGAAGATGTTCCACCGATGGACCACAACAGGCAAAAACGGAAGAGGATTTTTGTGGTTAGTTTGGAACGGGAAAACTGGGTGTCTTGTGTATTTGTAAGAAAGAGGAATTGACTTGAATGACGGTGCTACTTGAACTTGATACTCTACGTGTTCTCCTCTCAAACAAAATTGTCGACGAAAATGTACCTCCGGGACCTCAATGATAAGACTTCTGCCGACTAAGATTTTCGGAGAGAAAAGTGACAGGATAAAAGAGTCACGAGTCGACAGTCCCTTGTTGGTGACTTCACAAAAGTTGGTTTCCACATTTTGTCTTCTTCCTGTTCGCCTACCATGAGTGATCTACGTTTCTGTAGGATGTGTCCCTAAGTAATGTACGACTGTGTCCCAAAAAGAGGGGTTAAATAAACATATTCAAATGAATGGGGAACTGTTTGACTTATAATTGACGATTAACGGGTTCCAACGGGACAGATTATGTCATCTGTGTTCAGTGTCCACGACACATATAAATCTTATTAATTCAATGTGTATTAAATTTTTACGCAATAGGGATAACATGAACCGGTGTATTATTCACGAATTATAATCGGTGAACACCGATCATCGAAAGTATGACCTTTCGTTATACCTTCTCTCTTATAAACCTTTCTCTTGCATAGGTAGTAGTATCAATAACCTGACAAAACCGGTCACGTATTGAAGTAAGATTATTCTCGTTCCCCTACGTCCGGAGTGATTCTTACCACTGAAACATCCAAGTCGGATATGACTAACAAAAGGTATGATGAAGGACGAGGAAAGAACCGACGGTTACTTACGAGATGAAATATGTAAAGACCTTTCCCCAGAACATCACTAATTTTACTAGGTACTTTTGTTAGGGTGAAATCTCGTTTGTTGTTGTCGTTCCTCGCTTCTACCGTCATACCGTTGGGTGTGTAAAGTCTAGAAAAATAACCATGGATTGTTTCCCCCCTTACATGGGAGTCGGGGTTGAAGGGTACACCCACACCTCCGAGTACCCGGGGACGTCCCTCTCCGTCTTCCGGTCCGGGAGATGAATAGGACTCAGAATCTGGGGACTTGAGTACAGACCCAAGATTACTTTTCTACTTGTCTTTGTATGAAGGACTGTTTTCCAAAAATTTACAAGGTACGGTAGTCGTTCACTCGTAAATAGTGACTTTTAAATGACCCACTAACGTGTAACTTTTTCTTTCTGTTCTAGTTATTAAATATAAATAACTTGTTTCTAGTAATCGTTGGTACTTCTATGTGTGCGTGTGTGTGTGTGTGTGTGTATAGGATTATCGTTGAAAATAAAAATACCAACATTACTCCGACAGTCCTTTTTTAACAGTCAAGAAATGTACAATTTGAAATAAATTATGGCTTAAAAGAGAGAAGGGTCATCTTAATTATCGAGACTAACACGTGACGATATAGGAGGCGTAGGGTCTTCTCTGATCGGGGTGTCATCCGTTTATTTTTCATAATCGACTTTTTAATTACTGAAGAAAAAACTTCCTTACTGGACCTCAGAAAATGAGGGAGGAGTATTTTATTTAGAAGGAGTTGGTGCAAATTATTAGTCCTAAGGGAGGGTCGGTTAATCTGAACCTGAGTCGGAGATGGAGGGTGAGGTGTAAGGTTTCAAAGGTAAACACAGGTAAGGTCCTCCCGTTGAGGGACTGGACTCAGTCCCCCTCCTCGATGTGAGGAGTCCTAGATTACAGAGAGATGGGAACGGGGGTAAGGGTGGAAACCTGAAAAATTTTGACATTCTTGTCTTTAGACAGTTCGTTAGTACTTTATAGTCGACAGTCTTTCGTCCTTGTCTTAGAGACTGTTCGTATGTTAGTGACATTTATGATTTTTTTTTCTTTTCAGGTCAATTCAAAATAGAGGTTACTTTGTCTACGTTCCTGTCACGCAAGACACCAAAAATTCATGTACACTCTACTCACCAAATATCTCAGAATTAGATGAGACTCAAGTTTATTTAAAATATTAAAGTATACAACATTACAAAAGTAATTTTTTGATAGAATAAAGATATGAGATATAACTATCTCTGTTTATTACAAATAAAGAAAAATTTTTTCTATGATCGTCTTACAAATTCTATATAGACGTAATCATTTTTCTAAGAATAAAAATATTTTTTACGTAAGTATAAATTATACTATAAGGAACATCGGTTTTAGAAATATAGTAGTGGACTTAAACCGATAATTACAATCTATAAAGTTTTTATTTTCACTCTCTACAAGACGGTAAGGGATTTGTGTCAGTCAATAACCTTCACAAGTCTCGACGACCAATACCCTTAAATGGTTATTCTCAATATTTAAGTCTAAAAGATAACTACCTCAGTTTACCTGTAGTTATAATCGATTTTTTACAATTCAAATCTACCTCCCACTAAAAGTCGTTATAGGAAAATAACTCATATTCGTCCTCAAATTTTTTTAAGTGAGACTTGTATTGGACAAAGAAAGATGGTTTTATTTATCCTAATTATATCAGTTCGTATGACTGTGACCCTCTGTGATGAAACCCTTTCTAGGGACCACAAGATGAATGACCGACGTTCATTATTTTTTTAAGAATAGTGATTTCATGAGTTATCTAATAGTGTGTAAGTTTACCTAAGTATTTTTGTGGAGAGAGTTGTACCAGTGTACCCCCGATTTACACTGTGGTTAATGGAATCGGACTAAACCATGTATTATTTATGACTCAGTTGCGATCACTCGTAGAAGACTAAACCTCTACAATAGAATATGTCGTGGAGGAATTTTTTTTTTTTAGGAGTTTACGTATATTTCACTTTCACTTTCACTTCAGTGAGTCAGCACAGGCTGAGAAACACTGAGGTACCTGACATCGGGTAGTCCGAAGAGGTAGGTACCCCAAAAGGTCCGTTCTTATGACCTCACCCAACGGTAAAGGAAGAGGTCCCCTAGAAGGGGTGGGTCCCTAGTTTGGTCCAGAGGACGTAACTTCCGTCAGTGAATTGGGAGACTCGGTGGTCCCTTCAGGAGTTTACGTATATCCCTCAAGGAATAAAACCAGAAAGGGGAAGTTTATGGTATTCTTTGATGTCGTGTTTTACCTCCGAGTCGTCCCGTTACGCCTTAGTCATCTCTAGACTCCAGTAGAAATACTAAATGGTGCAAAACTTTTCATGTCCAAGAGAAATTAGAGTGTTCAAATACCAACAAAAGAAATAAAAAGAAATTACTCTTTACGAAGACTATACATAATGTCCACTTGTTTAGTGTTTTAACTGTTTACAAGATTCAGAAAATGTCAATAGGCTTGTTTTTCTTATTCAATACTAGTTTAACCACACGTAATCCCATTCGAAAAGGGACATGGACCGAGGAGACTGTACAAGTCTTGGTAAAGAGGATTAATGGACAAAACTGAAGACCGATACGGAATAGTAATAGATATTTAAGTTATTTATCGTATGTATAAAGTATCAACTCTGAATTACTTAGTCCTGTTGTTATAATCTTTTCTTTTCTTTTTTTCGTTGTTTTACAATCCGGAGAATATAAAAACAAATATAGTGATTCGTAGTAAAGGTTTAAGTCTTTATAAAAAATTTCATAGGGAAATTTTATGTGTAAAATTTGATAGGTTAATGTATTTCGAACGGTGTACAAATGAGTCTAAACCCTCTCTCTCTCATGTCCAACCCTCTCTAAATGTTTTAATTTTTCACAGAAAAATTTTGGTTTCCTTTGTATATGTGCGTCAAGATTCGTGTGTCGGATAAACAGAAATGTCAGACGACTATTTGTGACTAAAAATTTGTAACATATATTTTAATTTATTGTACCTTTTTTATTTATACGAAATAATATATTTGTGTATCTTTAGACATGACGAGTTTTATAAGTCTATTGTGCTCCGAACCAACGAATTTTAACATGAGTCTTTCATACCAAAAATAAAAAGGATCTATCTACGTCACTCCACTATTTTGTGACTACAGTCTGTAAAAGAGCTGGATGGATGTCTTCGACGTTTGAAAGTATACTTTTACTCCATCTGTTTAAGTATTTAACTGGTCCGTCTTTGTTTTCGTGTCAAGGAAGCACTCGGGTATTTAAGAGTAATAAACCCAACTGTCCGTAATAAGGTTTCGTGGATTTCGTTCCGAGTCTCTTATGAAATTTCAAACAGTCCTTTTTTAAGTGTGTTCGTTAAGGAGGACTCCTCTTGGTACCGGAGGTTCCGTCAGTCGTTTGTCTATATGGACACCATTCACCGAAGTTAGTCCAGACTAAGAAACGTTAGGATACCTGACATCGGGTGGTCCGAGGAGACAGGTACCCTAAAGGGTCCGTTCTTATGACCTCACCCAACGGTACGGGAGGAGGTCCCCTAGAAGGACTAGGTCCCTAATAACTTGGGTCCAGAAAATACAGAGGACGTAACTTTCTGTCCAACAAATGGTGATCACGGTTACCCCGTTACGTTTTTTCCTTTCGATCTACTGGTAGAACCTGTCTAATCGTTGGAAAAGTTGAAAGTAATAGAGTTTCACCGAATGAAATCTTACGATGTCTCAAAATTGGGTGAGGAGTGATATCAAACTGTCGAGAGAAAGGTTAAATAGGGAGATCGGTCGGTGTCCTACACACGTACGTTATCCGTTTAGTCACAATTCTTGGAATAAAGTTTTTGTTTTGTAACGGTTCAGTCTGACGTTCCTACGTAAGTTTTGTCCTGTCTTTTCTGTTTTAGATCCCTTCTTCAAAAGTTGTTAGTACTAAGATTTAAAGACCACTAAACTCGGTCTTGATTGTCGGAATTTTACCCATGAACTTGGGATGTAAGTGTCTTCGAAGTAAAATCTCAGACCTTTGACACGATTGTCGGTAAACCTCAAAGAAAGGATTTATAACGAGGAATCATTGTTAACAATCTGATCCGATAGAAATAAAACTGGAACCTTTTCTGGATGAGTGTGTCGTCATCAACGAAGAGTTGTGATAGAGGACACATCCCCATGAACCCTTTTCTTTCGTTGAGCCGGTCTCCCCCTGATTACGGATGGGAACCAGAGATTATTTAGATCAAACGAAAGAGAACTTTCGTTGTACAATCGTGGAGGTTATATCAAAAAAAACAACAATTACAGTGACAATCAATGTTACTACTTCGTGGTATCTTCACCGAATACCGATAGTTGTGTCAAGTGACTCCATACGAAGTTAAATCTTACTGATTCTTTACCATGGTTTCGTAGGTATTTTTAGTTGTATGTTCATTTTATGTTTAGGATGGTATTCTTAGACTTTCCGACGGGAACGTATTAAATTCAGTATATAATGTTTACCTAGATAAATTTATTTTGCGAAAACTAAATCAACTAAAAGTTTTTAGTGGTACTTTTCGGAACATTTTCGCCAGAACGAGGGTGCGACGTCTCCGTAAACTTATATATAGACTTATTACTAATGAAATATTTCCGTTTCCGCTTCAGCGAGTCAGCACAGGCTAAGAAACGCTGGGGTACCTGACATCGGGTGGTCCGAGGAGGTAGGTACCTTAAAAGATCCGTTCTCATGACCTCACCCCACGGTAAAGGAAGAGGTCCCCTAGAAGGGCTGGGCCCCTAACTTGGGCCCAGAGGACGTAACGTCCGTCTGCGAAATGGCAGACTCGGTGGTCCCTTAGGGTAAATGAAATATTTCCTTCACGATTTTAGTATATCCGTCGTTTTCGTAAAAGTTTTAGGTACATGAACGAAACCACGTAATGTCTCGTAAATCCTAGAGAGAGAGGAAAAGTGACACACAACGTATTTTGATACACGTCGGGGTTCTTGTTCGTGATATTATTCTTTTTGAATTTTAGAAACCAATTTACTAAATCTTCTAGTACAAAATTTTGAATTCGTAAATTTGAGAATTTCATAGATACCCTCTCCCACCGTTAGGTCACCTTTTCTTTAATTTGACACAAATCTTTCACAAGTTCTTTCTCTTACGGTACCATTGTTTATATATATATATATACTATATTATATAACATATATATAATATATGTTATATATTACATATTATTATATAATAATATATAATATATATGTGTGTATAAGACTCCCAATCCTCTACAAAAGACCACTTATAATTTCTTTGTGTTGAAAAACCTCTCGATGATATATAAAACTATATATGATGTCACACCGCAACCATAACCGATTCACTTTTCCTACTTTGATATTACCCGAGTTCTCCCTTTTAAAGTACTTTTTATTATACACTGTCCACTGAATCCCTTCGAACTTACAGTCTTCTACAAGAACTGTAAGATTCCAATAAAGACTAGAAGAAGGTTTGCAAGTAAATCCCTCTCACGGTTATAACGTCTGTTTTATGAGAACCACTTGTCATGTAGACTTGACGGGAACTTATTTTAGGAATGTCGGGTCTATTTGTCATGATGAACTCTATTACGCGATTAAGAAGATCTAAAAATGAATTGTGTCTCATATCATCAATACGTCGATCATAAGATGAATATCTATGTTGGAGGTTGGAACTTTGGAAACTGAGAATCTTCACAGTTGTCTAATCGTCGGTACAGTCTAGTCAATTAGACGAGAAATCGACGAAAGTCCTTACCAATTCCAAAAAAGAGTCTTGGGATATCTTGTTTTTCTCCGAAAACCTATACTTAAGTGTATTATAATTAAGTCGAAGTCACGTTAATTACGTAAGTGTCCTTTTAAATGAGATAAATGTACTTTGTTGGGATTACCGAGGTATGGACACCGTGGTAAATCGGTGTCATAACAAAACTGTGTCGACTAGGAAGACAAACGGTTCTAAACGGGGTCTTCAAACGTATCATAAATATCTCGGTTTAGACAGAGTGTTACAACAAATTTTCGTCTACTGTTTCCTTCGGATCCTGGTTTCCTTTTTGGCCAGAGTTTACCCGAAACACAGAACTATCTTCTCTCTTGTAAAATCTACGGAACTTACCGTAGTCCAGTGACTCAGGTGACAAACAGAAACCTTAAAAGTGAACTAAAATACCCGTGTCGGAAAAACCACTAACACAACTCTCGACATGGGCTCAGTGTGTCCGTTTCATATCAGTGACTTAGTTTTTAACGAAACCGGAGTTATTCGTCCATAGAAGGGCGGTTTCAGTTATGGTGGTCGAGTCTTTTCCTTTCTCATAGACGAAGACTCAACAGACGAATTTAGTGAAACCTCAAATTTTTACCGTACCTCAAAGAACTTTTTTTTTTTTTTGGTGTGTGTGTGTTTGTGTTTGTATATATCAGATCAAGATCCTTTCCTACGATGAAAAACCGTAACCGTTTCCCGGACATACTCCATGTATATAGGACATTTCAGTGAAGCCGTTATAGTAATTTTTTTTACTTAAAACAACGTACAGTTATACTTCTTTTCTTCTCTGACACATACCATGTCAAGGTCCCTACGGGAACACTCCTCCTGTTAGACAGAGTTTCCTCACTGGGTCTCGTGGAACCTTAACCTCACAATCAAAATCAATCGTTTGTACTTATCAATCCCGGCATGGCTTGAGGTTCCCGGTCGTGAGGTCCGTCGTAGAACTCCTGTTCGCACACACAATGTAACGAGAGCTAGACCTCCGAACAGTTCTTAAAGTGTCGAGTCTAGGCCTTTAGCAAGGGGCGACCCGGAGACTGTCTGGTGGTTGGAACAAGAGTTCGGAGGTGGTGTGTCGAATCATGTGACCTTCCTCTCTTCCCTTCCGACGTCAATAAGACCGACTTGTCGGTCACCGTTTAAAAGAAAGGGACACTGTTTTTACAAAATCGGTTCTGTTTAATACCGTGGTCCGTTCTATTTGGATATCCTCTTACTTCGACTTAATGGTTTTCATTATATATGTCGTCTTACCTCAGGATAGGAAAGTACTACACGCACACACACACACAGTCAACGAGTCAACACAGACTGAGAAACACTAGGATACCTGACATACATCGGACAGTCCGAGAAGTCAGGTACGCTAAAGGGTCCGTTCTAATGACCTCACCCGTAGGTGAGGGAAGAGGTCCCTAGAAGGGCTGGGTCCCAAACTTGGACCCAGAGGGTATGACACCCGTCTAAGAAATGGTAGACTCGGTGGTCCCTTCGGGGGAACGTACCATCGATAACAAATGATTCGTAAACGAGAAGTAGACATGATTTACGATTATAATAGAGTAGTTGTCCTCTCATATTAATATACCCCGTTGACTCGAATTCTCTCGTATTGAACTAATTCCAGTTAAGTCGTCGTCCACAGGTCCTATTCTAATGTCGGAAAAGAAAGTCCATAAGTTTTGGGTTTTAGTTTCTTTGTGTATTTTTAGATTTTTGGTGAATCATGATTTAGTTCCTATATTACTGACTCGACCACTGTTGGAGATCCTTCAACAGTGGTTGGAGAACCGATAAGACACTGAGGTCAGAGGCATCTGGAAAGACTGCAGGTTTATAAAATACGATAGAGACTTAGACTCCTATTACTACCGTAAGGGGATCCTACTCAGTTGTCACACTACCCTTGCGACCTATACCAAGACTGACAACCGACCTGGGTGCGAAGACTCCGTCCTTGTTCAACATAAAGAACCTGTCATGGTGTCTCGAGTGTAGGTCCTTGTGACTGACAAGGGGACGACACAGTTCCGGTCTAGAGGGTACCTTAAACCTTACTAGACCAGGCACGACTGTCGGTCGTAGGGTCGTTTACGCACATGAGAGGACCGAAGTTAGGTTAATGTCTTCGAATGCGTGTCCGGGGTACCCTATCTCGAAATACTCCTCAAAGTCCTTTGGGTGCTATATACACAGAGGTTTGGACTGAAGGGAAAGGCCAGAAAGTCGTTTCGGGAGGTCTTACTGTATGATAGTTGTTTTCAATTGTTTTGAGACAATACTCGCGGATACTGACGAAATGCACTTACTTTCGTACTTTGCACCTGTGCCCTGAAGCTAATCGGTCCCCACATCTGATTGTACGGGAAGGTAGAGTACACAGAGACAAGGGGAGAACCACCCGCATCCCCCGGAGGTACTACAATTAGGAACACAAAATAAAATATTTAAAATATCAGTTCTGTCTTGTTGAGTTGTTTGAGATTCATGCACGAGAGGGACACCTAAGTTCTCATCTTTATATATAAGAAAAAATTAATTTATGTTTTGTTTTTTGTAGATTCAGGATGTGTACTATCACCGAATTTTGAGTAAGTTATTATGTCAGTATGATTACTATTAATAATAATGATCATTATTATGACTAATAGTAATAATATTATCGTCGATACTAACTTCCGATACCCGATCCAAAACTGCACGTGATAGAGTATATTACCGTACTTATAATACTTCACCCACGGTAATAAATAAGAGTACATGTCTACTCTTATGTCTATAAACCGTTTCAATATAATAAACAGTTTCGGTGTTTCGAACATTCTCGGTCCCGACCCTGCCCCCGGGTCAAAACAGACGAGGTTTATAAGATGCCGGAAAGTAGTTAGTATCGACTGTTAGGAAAAAAAATAATAATAATTAAAAATAACCGTACATCGACGGAATGTTAATCATCATATTTTCGTCATCGAAAGCACAATCAAAGACAACATGTTACCCTACTTAGTCAATGTGTAAATGTATATAGGGGAGAAAAAGCCTAAAGGAAGGACACATCCAGTAGTGCCTTGTGACGCATCTCGAGGGACGCGAGATGTCGTCCAGGAGTAATCGATGGAAGAAAGATGTGTCATCACATATGTGTAGTTAGGGTTAGAGGGTTAAGAAGGAGGGGTGAGGGGAACCATAGGTAAGTAAACAAGAGATGGGGACGCAGAGATAAAAGTATCGTTCGTTAAGAATTTTCCAATTCTCGACTTCTTAAAGTAATAAGCTCGGATATGTCGATTAATGAGTGAAGATACTAATGTTACGTAGTGGGGACTATTCTTATTGTCGAGGATTAGGGACTACTTGTTATCGACCAAGTAATGCTTAAACTTTATAACCCTCTGTGTTACGGTACTCTTGTTACCACGTGGTGTTTGTGGAGGTTTAATACTTCTACCGTTTTGAAGATAACTAAGTAAATTGTGTGTGAAGGTCAGTGAAATTTTCGTGGGTACAAAATTAGTCGTCTCCAATTGTAAAATTTGATCGTAATAGACATAAGAAAGGATTGTAGAGAGGATACATCAGTTCGGTAGAGATATGCCATTATTTACGTGAAAATTTTATCAGGTCTTAATTCTATCTAGAGGATCAATTAGACTTTAGTTCTGCGAAATTGATCTCGGTCAAGAAGAAGGAAGTTTATTTGATACTTGTTGTCGTGACAAACCATAAACGAAAAAGGGTTTCCTACATATTCACCTCAAACACGAGTGGAGAGGGGTCGACGGTATTCGGGTAACTCCCGTTCCCGGTCTAAGCGTCCGAGACACGAGTAGCCCAAACTAAGAGAGGTGCGTCAGCAACCGTCACATGGGTAAGAGTAGGACTGTGTGTTGTTGTGCGGCGACCCTGGGTGGTCGTGTCCATGACCTTGTGACTTGTGTCGTCTGTAGCCAGTCGTCCAATTAGGGGTGGAGTCCGAGGTGGAGCTCCTGGGTCTTTCGTCGACCGACTTCCCAGTCTCTGTTTACACCGTCTTGGTGAGAGTTCAGCAGGTGTTATCTGTCTTACGTTAGGACTCGTAGAGGGAAGGTACCTCGACGAATTGCAAGTCCAGAATCGTTATAAACCTCCCGTCTTTGTGGTGAAGGGGAACACGTACAATCCAGAGTCATCCACAAATCCTTGACGGATTACTCACTAGTACAGAACACTAAAGGTCTCACTAGTCTAAGGAGGAGACGTTGAGACTCTCCACGTCTGCATGACTGACTGTGGTGTCAGATGACCCTTTAAGAAAGAGAAAAGTTTTGACGATCGTGAATAAATCTTGGTTGCAAATTGGAGGAAAAGTTGTGTCCCCAGTTTAGTGAAATTTTTAACGGTCAACAACTTTAATTCGAAGATATGATTGAGGAAGTTCATAGGTTCCTTTCGTAGTACCTTACAGTGAATGTATAGTAAAGGAACGTCGATTGTAAGGGAAGAGAGGGAAGTGGATCGATTACATCGCTCTGAATAAAAAGAAGAAATAAGAATAAGGGGTTACTTGAACTTAAGGTATAACTGGTTGAAGAGAAGTCCACGTACTCGGGTCGGTACAGAGGGTATCAACAGTGTCTTAATACAAGCCGGAAGTCGAATAAAGGGTGTGTTCGAAGAGTATCGAGAGAATAAATAGACGTAGAACTCACAAAAAAAAGAGAAAGGTAAAAAAGGAATAGAAAATTTGGGTTACACAAACGGTCAGAGGAAGTGAGACTGGGAATTGAACATTTTAGACAAACGGTTATTTTTTTGGTAGTTCAGGAGATTCGTCACCTTAAGGGTGTTGAATAGTTCAGAGTTTGACATAAACGTTGTAACAAAACTCAAGGTCCAAGGTTACCAACTGTACACGATACTTTGAGGTCGAGTTTGATCACAATAAATTTTTATTGACACTTATGACGAGCAACGACCAGTGGAAGATATATTTCTACACTTTTTCAATAAATGAATAACATGACCTGAATTCAAGTTAAAGGGACGGTTACAACCAGTTTAATACTTACTAAAAGTTTATATGACTCGAATTAAAAAATTTACGTCTCGTCCTTTTATCTAAATAATTAAGAAAGACTCGTTAATAAATCCTTTAAAAACTAAATTTTTTTAGGGTGGAGATAAGAGACTCCCAAGACAATATCAATGAGATTTGAATTTTTATGAAAAGATGAAAATTTGTTGAATTATGTATTCTTTGTGTCTCTTGATAATAAAATTAACCGAAACAAACCCCGGTTCTTGAGCTTTAGAATCCTTCCTGGAAGTTATCATATTTCTCTAGACCTTATATATGAAACCGGGAACCTAAAAAGGAAACTATTATTTTAGAACTAAGTAGACTCTATTATTAGAGTGGACACAATAACAGGGGTTATTTTACTACAGAGGAGTCTTGAAGTCATAGTATGAACATAGGGATCATCCAAGGTGTCACTACCAGTGTACTAATCTCAAAGACCTTCCTTATCAAAGTATTTGGTGTCCGATAGGGGGGAAGTTATGCCGACTCACCTCGTTCCTTCGTGTTGCCTAGGTCCCAGTTGAATTACGTAACCGACGGGTCACTGGTCAGGTTTCGAAGGATGTCTCTTAGACTGGTCTCTGTCTCGAGTCGACCCCCGGTTCGTTAACGTGTCGTGTCAGATCTTGAGCGTGACGTGGTCAGATTTGGGTCCCAGTCGGTCCCAGAAATATGAGGGTATAGGTCCACTTTATAACATGTACTAGAAAGAGGTTCAGGTTAAAACGGTGTAAAAAATTTTTTTTAATTATCCCTAAGAAGTAAGGTAAGGGTACAACGTCTTAAAGTGAGACCTGATAAAAACAATTGTTAAAAGGATGGGAAAAATCTGTTGTATAAAAGGATCCATTTGTAAGGAAACTTGTTTGGGACATAGATAGTAGGTGTGAGATGTTTTGTTCTCTCTTACCGGTAATCCCTTCGTTCTCTACTACCTATAGACAAAAAAAATTGGACGGAGCACATAAAGGGTAACTATAGTCCGTCCGACCTAAAAGGAAATTCTTTAGGTAGTTACCTGGAGTGGAATCACCCTGACATAAAAACCCCCCGGTACGGTACGACATACGTCCTAGAATCAAGGGACTGGTCCCTAGCTTGGACACGGGGACGTCACCTTCACGCCTCAGAGTTAGTGACCTGATGGTCCCTTCAGGGTCACCCTGATAGAAAATTCTTCAAGATGTGAAAGGACTAGTTCCTCATTCATCTTGACCGACTCGGTTAGTCTAAAAGGACCCTTAAACTTAGGACTCGTCTCGTTGGACCCGCACCAAGTCTCACTTTTCCCAAATTCTTTACTAGAATATCTATAACAAGGTAGATCTGACCGTTTGGTGTCGGAGCCCCGGTTTAGGTGGGACGGTCGACGTAAATATTGATTTCGAAATACCCTTGTGTCGGCACAGGTGAACAAATGTAAAACAGATACGGACGAAAACACGATTCTGTCGTCTCAGACGATCAACGTTGTCTCCGACATACCAGGTATACCGACTTTTATAATAGACCGGGAAACGTCTTTTTTAAATGGTTCGGGGTCACTCTAGGGACTTCTACGAGACCCGAGTCAGAGACGACCCCGATTTACTTGTCAAAACGAAAGGGAACTTTCTTGGTCAAGGAAAAGAAAACGAACGTTGGTCTCTGGGGGTCAGCGATTGTGACTTTTAGAGTATCTTCCAAACTCAAATGTGTTTGTGTAGGACCTTTTACTTCAAGACTAAGGTCTTAGATGACTTTTACGATCTAAGGGTAAGAGATCGTAAGTATTAAGAGACGACGGAAAGGACGACAACGTCCGTCCTTCTTAGTTCGTAGGGTTTGGTGCTTCTCTACGTATACGTACGGTGTGTGAGGACCCTCATTCAGTCCGTGCAGTTCGTTCTCGACTTTTTTAGAGTAGTAGGTGGAAGTCGGAGTGAATTGAATCCTTTTTTTTTTTTTTAGGGGTTTGTTTTTTGTCCGTGTTACTCCTCTTCTTACCATAACGGGTAACGACGTTTTTCCAATGAATTAGGAGGAATTAACCCTTGAGACGGGTTCACGTCTTAGTAAGTTAGAATTTCCTTACGCAATAGGTGTTTACATCAGGATTTATTCTTATCGGAAGTTAAAAAAAAAAATTCAAGATTAAAATAGTAATCTTATGTGTACAAACTCGACACTTAAAAAAGTTGATCTTTTTAGTACCCTGTGAGTCACTACTGGAGCGAACTAGTGAGAAATTAAAGTATCTTGGGTTTAAAGAAGATTGGATCCGTTTTCTTCGAAGTTTCACCTTTCTTTCCCTCCTCTTACTCCACAACTTCCAGGACCCGTCTACAAGACGAATGTTAGTTCTCCACGTCACATATTTTTGGGAATCCCGGGTAGTTGTAGTGTCCTTTCATTCGGATCAAGTAACTTTGTATTGATACCACCTTTTGATTGGCCAAGGAAGATTTCGAAAAATTAGGTCTTTATTAATTTGTGCCAATCGTCATGATCTTTCTTTGTTTATTATTTGTTAATTTTTCTTCTGAAGTACTCTCTAATTATTTGTGGTTTGAGGGGTTTGGAGGGGGTCCTAGAGGACGACGGGATGGGAAGGACATCGAGGAAATCTGTACAGGTCATAAGGTCTTATATTAATAAAAAACCTTTTGACAAGTCATTTTTAAAGATCTTGAAAATTCTCGTATAAAAAGGAAACTTACAATTTATGATAAACAGTTCAAGAAGGATTAAATTTCCTATTTCTATTACCATTGTTATTAGTAGTTGTAAATTAAAAGTGAGATACCGTCCCTCTCACACTTTGTCATAAACGTAACGAACTAAATTAAGAATGTTGTTGGGTCGTTTCAGCGGTGATAGTAATTGAAACAAAATCTCTAACTACTTTGTCCGAGTTTAACCTTTCTCCTGGTCGACTTCTGGGGTTTTAACCTTTCACATTCAGGAACCTAGTTTGTCTCCGTTGAAAAGAGTTTCGGAAACGTTAATTGGTAATTTACTCTCTAAAATTATAAAAATTGGAAACGTCAATTTTTATGGTTACCATAAAAAGGAGATTCGTGTCGAAAATGGGTCGACTCACAAAGAGAGGATTAGGCGATGATGTTTACCGTATCGTTAACACGGTGAAATTCTGACGTGAGTAGACCTTTTATCGTTCTTCCTTTTACTGAGAGTAATTTTTAAAGGAAAGTCTCTTCAAGAAGACGGGAAACTTAAAAGGAAGTCCATTCCTCCTCGGCAGACGGTAGAGGTCCTAGTTAGTAGTACCGGAAGTGTCATGGAAGATCCTTCGGCGGACTAGTTCAGTGGGTCGTCACTGTGGGGGAGGAGGTGGACCAATCTCCAATTCCATCGAATCTCAACAGAGTTCACTGTGGAGAAGACCCTGATGTTAATTGGGGTTGTTTACTTTTTACGTGTAGTTAGGGAGGACTCTATTTTTACAAGGTCTCCACAAAGATCAGACGAAAAGAAACTCGTGATATAGTACACTTTCTCTTCTTCCGTTTAAACCCTTTCTGAACTCCCTTATGAATGGCGAGGGGTCCCCGGACAGGAGGTGACTAAAGGAGGCTCGTGCACCCACGCCGATCCCGACTACGAGGACCCCACTATCAGGAGTAAGTCCTTTCCCAAGACTCTTTCCAGACACAGACCCCAGGTGACTCCCGTACCACTGTACCTTGTCAGGACCAGTCAAAGACCCTATATTAGACCCAGCGTGAGTGAAACTAGCTAGTGCACCAGTGACATCAACTGTGTCTGGTGAACGGCCCAGCAGGATGGAACGGGTGTACAGTGCCTCGTGATGTAACCTACAAGTCTTTCCCTTTCTCTTTCCTATAAGTCGGTCAACGAGTCCGGTTTTTGGACCGTATATAGGACCTCCGAGTCTACCACTTCTTAGACGGACGTGACACCCTCTGGGCCAAAAGTAGGGACCCAGTCCTTCCAGTGGACCCCTTCCCTTACCGATGGGTGAGGTCATAAGAACGGACCTCTTAGGGTACTTGTCTCCTCGGACCTCCCGACGTCAGGTAACCCAATGTTTCTCAGTCTGTACTGACTCACTGATTGTGAAAGTGAAAAGTGTAGGGTCAGAGAGGGGAAAAGAAGGGTGGTGTTCCGGTAAAGTACCTCTTACGGACAACACCTATAAGTTTTATGTGGGGATTAGTCGGTGAAGGGTAGTAGAGACGGTAACGGAGGGACCAGGTCCGGTGGTGGAAGGGGGCGGTCCTGATGACGTCACCGGAAAGTCGACCCCAGGACAAACATTAGAACTACGGAAGTGGGTGTTAGGTTCAGACAATAGGTGTCTATACAATTGGTATAGTATTTGGTACTGGGAACGCTTGTTTTGAGTCTAGTACAATAAGTAGATCACTGACGGATTAAGTGACACTCAGTACAGGTTTCAGGAAAGGAACTGGACCATCCGGGAAGTACTACACCAGTGACCGATGGAAAAACTGTGTAGAGAAAAATAAGAGATATGTGATGTGAGGTCGGGGTCACTGGAATACCTACAAAAAACTGATCCGGTTCTTGTGTGGTTAGAGTCCCAGAAACGTCGGTGAGATGAAAGGTAACGTGTTGTGTCTATAGGTACACCGAGTGACGAAGTGAAGTACGTTCGCGACCAGTCTCGTTACACCCCTGAAAAGACTGATGGAACAGATTTTCGTGTAGTAGAGGAAGAGAGGTGGTAGTGACACGAACTGGAAAAAAGATCATGAATAGTCATAGACCACGACATAGTATATAAATATAGTAATAAACGAGTAACTGACCTTAACGGTGACAGTACTAGAAGTATTTCCGTTCCTGAAAGAATAAACAGTCAGTGACGGGAAAGAATCATTCAAAATGTTTATGGACCACTCATCTGACTACCTACACTTTCTGTAGACACACACATACAAACCTTCGAGTCACGTGTTCTCACTCCAATCGATGGTGAATGACTCGTAGAAGAAGTAAGATTCGTAAACTGTCTGTCTGAGAGTTTGTTAAGAATATTAGAATATTCGATAAGAAAAAACGGAGAAAACTCTCGTCTTCTTTGACTTCAAGTTCCTAAATGTGGTCTGACGAGTTCCAGTACGTCGGTCAATTGTAGTTCCAGACCTATAAATGTGTCGAGAGAGACCTAGGTTTCTAAACCTAAACGTGTCAAAACCTAAAAGAAAGTCTAAAGTGTATACATAATTACTACAAATAACTCTATAAGTGGAGGTAAGAGAAATGGATAGGACTCGAAACCTAAAGGACCTGAGTCTTCGAAAAACGTTTCGTCTTTCGTCGTCGATGGACTTCTGTTTCCGAAAAAGATAAAAATATTTTCAGGTGTCCACTAAGAGTCACACGTGTCCTCCGACCTAGGTATCACAATCGACTCCTAAGGGTGAAGAATGAGAACCGTCCCTTCGTCTCCGTGTCCTAAAGTCCCTTGGTATCCTACGTCCTCCGTGGGTCTAAGTTCGACTCCGAGGCAAAATGAGGAGATGAAGAGGGACGGTGAAGACCGTGAGGTGTTCGGACGATGTAAGATTACACCGAACCGAGTTAATTTTGACGTAAAAAGTTAGTCGGGTTGTCCTACACCCGAATTCATCTGACATTTAATTAAATGTGTAAAACTTCTTTACACGTGAAGAACGTGTAGACCGATGCTAAGTATGGTCGACGTGTATGTACCTCTTTTTATTGAGTGTTTGGTTTCAGGTTAAGACTTTATCATGACTAACTGGAAAAACTGGGTACTGATCAGTAGGAAGAATGCCGAGGGGGTCAGGAGAGGGTTAAGGTTTCTTAAGTGAACGAATGTCCCAAGGTCAGGTCTCGGAAGGTAACGGGTGTCCCTCAGTGTCTTGTAAGGAGGAAACGGTGACCAGATCCGTCCCAGCGTGTCCGTGACAGTAGTCGGTGTCTCGGCAGGAGTAGGGCTGTCGACTGTATAGAGTAGGCCCATGGAAAAGGTGTTCACCGACTCGTGACCCACAACCCCACTTTATTACATCTGTCCAATAAACTTTACCAGTAAGTGACCTATCATTGGATGAAGGATTTCAGTACAGTCTCTTATAGACGGAGAGGAAGGTGGGAGAGGTGAAGAAGGTAACATGAAGAATGACCTCAGGTCCTGGGTTTGGCGGTGACCCAGGAACCGCGTGACACACACGAAGAGGAACGAAGGCCCCGTCGACCCCCTCCGACTGTTCTACCGTTAAGTGTCAGGATCTTCTCCTACTCTTCTTTCTCGGTTTCAATGAAAAGTCGGTACCGTGTATGTTTATATTGATGACTATTAAGATTCTAGAGGCCGAAGTCACACTAAACCCCGTTCAGTGTACTGTTCAGTGTCATGTAGAACCCGAAGGGATCACCGAGTCTGCCATTTCTTAGGCGGACGTTACACCCTTTTGACCCTAGTTGGGGACCCAACCCTTCTAGGGGACCTCTTCCCTTACCGTTGGGTGAGGTAAGAACCATAAGAACGGACCTCTTAAGGTACTTGTCTCTTTGGACCACCCAATGTCAGGTACCTCAACGTTTCTCAGCCCCTTCTGACTCACTGATTGTGAAAATAAAAGTGTACTGTAGAGAGTCAAGGTTGGTGTTTAAGTTGACATTTTACCCTATATTAGACTCAGGGAAACACCCACGGAATTATGTCTCGTCCTCAAATGAAATACTAAAAGGAAGACAAAAAAAACCGGTACGGAGTACGGTGAACGTTAAAATCAAAGGGTTGGTCCCTAACTTGGCCACGGGGGCCGTCACCTTCGTCATTCAGAATTGGTCACCTGGTCGTCCCTTGAGGGATGAAGTACTAAAAGTTTTCGTATAACTAAATGGATAAACACACTTCTTTTTATAATATTTTACCGTGTATTAAATACTTTTTCGTTATACGGGAAAATTTTAATAACAATGAATTTTTGTTTAAGACTTACGGTTTAAGGTAAGGATGTAAAGCAAAGGATCGGTCTAAAACGATCGGTACTTACACGAAAGGTTCACATGGACTTCTATGGAGGACTTCGGGACTTCTTCCAGTTTAGATCGATAATTCTCCACACAAGTTATAGGGTTTCGGATCTTAAACATAGTGTGGGGAGTTAGTCTCCTTTAAGGATATTACCTAACTCCAATAGGTACGTATCTATTATAAGGGTCTAAATGTTACCCTTTTGCTTTCAGGTGTAGACTAGTGATAGTAAGGTTCGTAGTCACCAATAGTTTACAAGAAACTAATTTACGTATGGGTAATTTAAGAGTCCTTCGGGACCCGTGTCACGTTTCACGATCTCCGAACCCCGACTTCACGGAAATCCTTCGAATGTCTGGTTTGTTCTTTAAGACAATCGAACGAGGTCACCTGGTCGAACGACTAAGAAGATGGACCCAGGTTTCTTTCCGTGTCCCTTGAACCGTGTGTCAGTTTTTAAATAAGCGTACGATGTTTACGTCTTCGAAGGGATATCAGTCAAGTACTGATAATGGTTTATTGAATCTTTATGTGAAACACTTAAAGATTCCCTCAACGATTCGGAAGTAAAGAACTAACAAGTCTACAGTGTCGATTATGAAGGGTCAATTGTACGAAAACGACTAAAGACACCATATTCATGAGAGTGATGCCGGTTACAGTTGAATTGTTCAATTATAGTCACTTGTGTCTGACCCTTTCCTACACGTTACCAAGTGGTAATATGTCATAAAAGTGGTACGTTTATGTATGTTTACATTACATTTGGTATCATTATTCTTTATTTTATCATTTTATATCCTTCTATTAATCGTTCACTATTCGAGATAAAGAGTTGGACAAAAATTATAATAGATAAATTAATATCCAAAAATAAAAGTTAAAAGTTGTTACCGTCATATATTGTTGGTCGAACGTTTTAAAGACGTTTAAATGGTTGGTAGTGAACACTCGACGTCGTTCTGTCGAGGTTGTGTACGTCGGACTTGTATACTATGGTAAACGACTTGGGATGTGACCTTAAAACCTTGGGAGGTTTTAGTGACGTCTACCACTGACGTCGGTACTTTAATTTTCTGTGAATGAGGAACCTTCCTTTCAATACTGGTTGGATCTATCGTATAATTTGTTGTCTCTGTAATGAAACGGTTGTTTCCAGGCAGATCAGTTCCGATACCAAAAAGGTCGTCAGTACATACCTACACTCTCAACCTGACACTTCTTTCGACTCGCGGCTTCTTAACTACGAAAACTTGACACCACAACCTCTTCTGAGAATTCTCAGGGAACTTGATGTTCCTCTAGGTTGATCCTCTAGTCAGGACTCACAAGTAACCTTCCTGACTACAACTCCGACTTTGTGGTTATGAAACCGGTGGAGTACTCTTCTCAACTGAGTAACCTTTGCTGGGACTACGACCCTCCCTAACCCCCGTCCTGCTCTTCCCCTGCTGTCTCCTACTCTACCGACCTACCGTAGTGGCTGAACTACGTGTACTCAAACCCATTTGAGGCCCTCAACCACTACCTGTCCCTCCGGACCGCACGACGTCAAGTACCCCAACGTTTCTCAACCTGTGCTGACTCGTTGACTTGACTGACTGTAACCTTAATAATTTTTTTTTTTTTAGACTCAAGTTCTTTTGGTCGTGTTTCTCAGTTAGAAGTGGTGGATCCTTCTTAGTCTTAATTCTTAGATGTATGTTAAGTCTTAGTCTTAGTCTTAGATGTATGTTAAGTTTTTTTATCTCTTCTGTTTTCATGATGTAGTTTTTTACTCTAGGTCTTATATTGTGTATTCATTTAGGTCTTGTTAAATCAATTAGATGACAAAGGAGATGGATGTATGAATGGATACTTTCCTGAAGACAAAACTGACTCGAGGACCCTTCAAAACCGTAGTATCACGGGTTCCAGTTATTGACTAAATCTGTTTCCCTGGAATGGACCCACAGTCAACCAGCTCAGCGACGTAACGTCAGTAACAGTAGGTGGTGACTGTACATTCAGGGTTACTATGTAAAGTGACGAGAATCGACCATAGGAACAGGTGTTCACTGTGACGTGACTCCCCTTCTTTATTCTGTCTTTCCTATATGTTAGATCGTTTATAAGAGAAAGGGATTGAAGTGGGCATTGTAAGTGTTCTCTTTTTTATAAAGGTAGTATCACCCGGTCTCCTGACCGTGGGGTTCTTTAATCAATTCTCGTCCATTAAGATGAAACATGTTTAATGTGACTAATTAATAGCTCTATAGTCCACCTTAATGAAGATGGAGGGTATCCTTACTACAAACATCAAATTAAGGAACTAACGCTTGGGGACCTGCCTCCTCTCATGTACAGTTAGTAAAAATGTAGAAGTGTGATATGGATCGTCTTACGACACCGATTTTATCCATGAAACGTTTCAAGAATAAACTGAAGACTTTTAAAAGGGATTTCTTTATATCAAACGTAGTTATAAAGATATGTTCTTACCAGTAGTGTTATAATAAATATTTTCTGTTTTATAATCTTTGGTGGATTTATCCTTTCTTGGTTTCAGTTAAGTTACGTGGTATCGTTTGTCTAGTATTTCCTTTATACAGGTGATTCCGATTGACAATATAAATTTTCACCAATTTTTTTGTCATTCATCTCCCTCATTACAGTACCTTTCCCGTCTCTCATTTCTTGACTAGGTAAGGGGGAGAGACATTTTCGATAGTTTGACCGTTTTTCACCGTCTTAGTCCAAAAGGATTTCTTCTCCCAAGAAATTTTTCTATTGTTTTAAATATTTGGAAATGTATCTGACTAATTTTCATTTTATCTCTTCTCCGTTTGTTAATTTTCGTCTTTACTTTCACTCGCGTGACCAGGACTGAGATATCGTTATTTTTCCCTATCACTTTCATCACACCTGTCAAGATACGGTTCTATAATCGGTTAGCTCTACTTTGTGTACTTAAAGGTTTGGGTATGTTTGATAGGTCTTTGTGTGTTTAGTGTTTTAGACTGAATTCTTCTTTGCTTTTTCTTCATTTTTATAACTGAGTGGTTAGTTTCTAGAGTATTATTTTTGTCAGAATTCTGGTCTCCCGAAGTGACCATTTAAGATGGTTTGTAAATATCTTCTTAATTCGAGATAAGTGTTACTGGTTTTTGACGTTTGTTGGGTTTATAGGAATCTCCCTATTACCTATTTAATGTTATATACGTGTGTACCTTATAATACGTCTGTATTTTTCCTACTCCATCTCTACACACGATGTCATACTACTTGGAGTTTTTGTAATACGATACACTTTCTTCGACCTCTGGGTTTGTTAGTACATAACGTACTAAAGTAAATATACTTTAGTTATCCATTTGAGCACCTCGATCTTTCGTCTTACGACCGATGTCCGAACTTCCTCTTTACCCCTGATTGTCGAACTACTCATAAAGTCGCACTACATTACAAAATCTTGATCTGTCTCCACCTCCAACGTGTTGTAAGACTCACATGATGTACAGTGACTAAACGAGTGAAGTTTTACCAATTAAAACAATGTACGCAAAATGAAGTCAATTGTTTTATTCATGTTAAGATTATGATCAAAAATTTTGTCTTCTTTTAGTATTTACATAATTGAGACTTTATGTCTCAATCCTCATACCGATAGAGGAAAAACGATTTAACGAAAAACATTTTGAAGTGATTATAATTCCCTTTTTTTTGTTGTTGTTTCTTGTCAACCAACGGCACTTGACATACAAATCAGTCTCCTTCCTGTTTAGAGACCGATTCTGACTGTACGGTATCTGTACCCTTTTTTTTTTTTCCAGTCAATTAAGATGTTCTACAATAGAAGTTTAGAATTGTCACCGGGACTCTACGTGAGAGGTGTTCTCTATACGTCTACATCTGTTTTTCCTCCGTTCCACACCTCACATCCGTCTGAGGTGGGTAAATGACTCACACTAGTTTGTACTAGTTGGTAAGACTGGTGGTCCCTACGACACAATTGTCCCGTATAAACCTTCTCGGGGTCACACTTACCATCTTTGACATTCCCACGTCATTATTTCGACGAGAGTAAGTGAAGTGCGTACGACCTTTACTTCTGTATTCGGTCCCCCGACTGCTCCGACACCGACACCAACCTGACCCACCTCCCTCTCCGTCAGAATCTCTCTAATGCATTCACTGTCGTTTGTCGACGAGATGAAGAGATCCCTTGCACCTCACGATGAATTTATCATGGGTCTTGCGAAAACGAAGATATAATCCTTTCTGAATTAAGATTCTCAGCACTGAAGAATTACGTTCGGGTTCCCTCTAAGAGTGAGAGAGGAAAGTCTTATCAAGTTTACTGACACTTTGGTTGTTATCCCTGAACCTTCTCTAAGAAAGTTTCTCTCTCCTACGGACGTTTGAAACTAGATTAATTAAAACAAACTTTTCGGACTGAATAAAAATTCTCCACTCGAATCCTTCGTACTGTAACCCTCGATTTTGTAGGGAAAGTTTAGGGTCGGGTCTGGGAGGACGGTTTCTGTGACCGCGACCCAGTGTAAGACAATGTCTGGGTGTCGGCGTACGATCATCTATCGTAGTCGGTCCGCGCTCCTCTAGACAACACTTAAACAAGGTTACACGCACACGAGTTAGATGTCAAAATTGGGTTCCCGCTTACGGGTGTGCACCCGGACCTTTCCCTTACTAGTCGAGGTCCTCCCCTTGTTGTTGGGAGTCTTCACACCGTCTTGCAAATGTCCCAAAGGTCGCGAACCGCGGTGTCTCCCTGGCACGGACGGTGTACGATGTCACCACTTTAGGGACGGTGACCTTACGGGGAGACGTCCGGACGAGGTCTATTCTTCCTTTCTTACATCAATTCTTGAAATAGTAAGTTTTATGGACAGGGGTCCCTGGGCGGACGGTCCTGCGTGTAAGACCGACGACTGTCCAGACGTACCTCCAACCAAACCAGAGTCCCAGTGTCTGAGATAGCAAATTAGCTAGAAACGGTTTGACTGTGGTCTGGACCGCCACGAATACGGGAAAAGGCGTCCACTGGTTCGTGACATTCTTTTCCGTGTCGATCAGTCCCAGTAAAGACTTGTTACGTGAGACCAAGAACGCCTAATCAGTAGCTAATCGTTTTGGTCCACACGAGAAAAGGGTCTCGCTAAGAAGAGAGAGAGAGAGAGAGAGTAGCGTTAGACATTTACATAGTTCGGCATGCGAAAGCCGAGACAGTGAGTAAGCAAGTAAGTGAGACATAAATGGGTCCGAGACCCGGTCAAAGTTCGTGTCGTGTTTAAAGTGTGTCGTAGTACGAGACTTTAGGACTTTTTGTCGTAGGTACCGAACCGTCGTATGCTCAATTCCCATCCCTTAAATGCTCAGTCTAATTGAACCCAAAATTGGATTATGTTAACTGGTACCTATGATTCAATTCACTAGAGGGTCATGAAGTCAAAAGAACCGACATGTTACCCTTATGTTATCACAATTACCGGTCGTTAATACTTTTGACTTATTCTTTTTGGGTTCACTTTACGAATCGCGCACAAGTAAATTCCTCAGAATGTATATTATTAGTAACAATAGATGTAAGTAACATCTTTTGAACTTTTTATGTCTTTTTGTATTTTCTCTTTTTATATTATTCGGGGTTCAGAGTGATAGATGGATCCCTATGGCAATAATTTTATAACGAGAAAAAGAGAAAATCGATATCTTGTATATCTAGTATGACTATATATAAAACTATAAAGGGTGGAGATAAAGTAATAGACAAAAACCTTTCCAAACAATGTATTGAACTATACTATGAAATAGATCATAATCGATAGATCCATCTTGAATTTAGGTTACGGAAGAAAGTAAAAAAAAAAAAAAATTTGGTTTATACCCTAGTTCTAACTTCGATTCCGACGAAAATTGTATTTGTGTTCGTGATCGAAAGGACAATTAGACAGGTCCTCTGTCTGTGACAATTAGTGTACATGACAATGAAAAGACGGTAAATCTCTGTACTTGTCATAAGAAAATTCTGACTTTAAAATTAATTACAACTTTCATATGTCAATTATAAAGTGAATGGACTTACTCTATTCCCTTACCTATGTCTTCGACGTCTTTATAGAGAGGGGGGTGTAAGGACTGAACCGGGTTACTTATTCTGTTAAAGACAAGGGAACGGTACACAAGGAGACTTCCTTCCACGTAACCCCCGCCACGCACCTCCCCCCCCGGACGAGTCTCTGTCAGAGTAACCCTTTATGATCGTGACAAATATTTTAACTCTTTCTCCGAAGTAGAAGAAAGAGAACAACAGGGTCCTAGTGGAAAGATTTGTTAGACTATACGAAGGAGTTTATTCTCTGTTCGTTTCGTATTTGGACCTTGTGAGTCGGACCAGGAAAAAGAAAAAGGGGTTCAAAAGGTGATCGTTGACCTACCCATTAGTTTATCCAGTGAACAATCCCAAGTTAAGAGATTAAAGTTTCTATTCGTTAGTCCCTTAGAGTAAAAAAAAAAATTTGAAGTTTAGATTTGGTCACGTTGAAATACTAATTATTTCGAGACTAAAGGAAATATCGTTGAATCGGTCCAGACTTTCTCCTTTCTTCCACTCCCTGATCTTGAAGTTTTTAGGGGTTATCTTCGATAATACCACCCACTAGGTCGATTTAGGTGACGTTGAGACTCTAGTGGGTACCTAGTCAGTACAGGTCATTCTGTTAGTGGCCCACCCACCTTCTTCTCAACAAAGAAGTTACCCTCCACCCTCTTTCCACGTCGACCAAATTGAAACCTGACTGGACCTCTCCGAGTCTTGACTCGTAGTCTCTACTGGACAACCCCTTAATTGTCGGAAGGGTAGAGTGGAGACTGGTCAGAGGACTAAAGGTGAGACCTGTCCTCTTGAGTGACGTGAAGACTTACCACTGAAAGAGGACTACTCACGTAAACGACAGTAGGTCATGTAGTAATGCTCGCAACTGTGTTTATCGGGAAGAAGAGACCCAAGGTGGTAGTGTCGAAAATCTTGTGACTTTCCTTTTTTTTTTACTTCGGTTTCACAACGATTCAAAGAGTAGTTCGTACGAATTCTATGACCGATCCGATAGAACAGAGAAGGTTAAGATTCCTTTGTTGGTGGGTTGTTTCGGACCAGTCAAGATGAACGAGAAAAATCCCCATATACAAATACCATAGTTAAATAAATGGTCCAAGTATTGTTTCGGTTATAATCGTTTGACCATATCCTGTTGTTTTAGTCTTTACCGGACACCCTATACTTTTTTCACAAACCGATTCAACAAGGTGATGAAGGTTAAAAGGTATGCGATACGGGTGTGGTCTGCAGTGTCTAGCTAAAATAATGAGAAAAGACATCAAAATTACTCCCGTCCGTAATATTCAGTTAGTACCATGAGAATTACTCCAAAGGAGTTACGTCGAGACATTCCTCAGTAGTAGTCGATTAGTCTAAATTGTAAGTTCTTCTGAGAGACTTACTCTTGGTTGAATGAAGTCAGGTTCGACTTATCGCGGTCGGTGGTCACAATGTAAGAGGACTCGTAAAAAGGACCAACGAACCAAACCCCACTGACGACGTTTTCGACAGTAGTTGGAAGAGTCAGAAGGGTAGATCGGACGACATGAACCGTGTCATCTACAGATTACACGCCATTGGATTTGGTGTGACCCGTGATGTAAGTGAGGACGACCGGTGCACGGTGGATGTGTGTTGGTACCCCCTCTTTGGTTATAATGGCAATTTATATATACAGAACAGATCTGAGTTGACCATCTTCTCGACTTAAGACAAAAGAAGAAATTTATGGTACTTGGGTTTTGGTGTCAGTCAGTGGCTTTAAGTTAAACTTTGGCTGTAAAGGTACATAAAAAGTAGTAACGGTTGTATGTAGTTTCAGTGTCTTACTGTCAGTCTCCAAGATAGAAATACTTCTAAGAGGGGGTTATGTCAGTTAGACTTTAAGTTCGTTCATTTTTAAATTTTTTTTTTCCTTAAGTTGTCTCGTTTTTTTTTTTTAAAATATAAATTTTCTGAGTACGTTGGGTCGTAAAACAAACAGTTCATCCAACGAAAAATTGTCTCTTGCTTGCTGACAACCTTTGTAAGAGAGCCTTTGAAGATCCACCGGTGCACGACCTTTTACGAGTTACCTGTAAGATACTTAATTATTTCCTTACCTAACGTTACTTAATTTATCAATTAACCTTGATATTGACTTAAAGTTCATAGTATTTGAAATGAACTACTTATTTCTAACATACCTGGTATATACATTGAGTTAATGGCAATAAAAAAAATTTCTGATTACAAAAATCTCGTCAAAATCCAAGGTACTGTTTTGACTCTCCTTCCATGTCTCTAAAGGTTTGTGGGGACGGGGGTATGTGGGGACGAGGGTGTTTACTTGTCGGAGGACTAATGTTGTGTGGGGGTGGTCTCACATGTATATAGTGTGACTACCTAGAAACAACTGTGTAGTAATAGTGACTTTAGAAAGGAATCTGAAGTGAGAACTACGACATATAAGGTACCCAACCTGTATACATATCACTTTGTATAGGTGGTAATATCATAGTGTACCTGGATTTTTAGGAGATACGAGGTGGATAGATAGGGAAGGCCGGGGTGTTAATAAGTGAAAATTTTAATCTAAACTCAAATGTTTGAACACAGTTGAAACATAGGGATCGTGTATATTATTTGGAAAGAGCCGTGTGTCCTCCACGAGTCATACATGACTATTTAGTTCACCGAGAAAATTGTGAGGTCGTTACCCCGATCACGAAATTTTTCTTTTTTTTTAATGAACTTATCTTGTCAGATTTATTTACTCGAACTCTGTACAATGTAGCTAGTTTAAATCGTTAGGGTTTTCCTACTAAAGTGAGAACTAGTAATTAAAAGAGGACGAGTCTTTGAGCCACCAAACAGTTTATGGTTTCGGGATTCTCAAGAGGGAAGATGTGAATCCTTCTTCTCCTCGCGACCTGTGTGCGAATAGAACCTTAAAGAGTGTTTACGAGTTTTCATCCAGTCTCAACTGGGTGAAGATGTAAACCGTATATTTCACCCGATGACTCTACAAGACACTCTTACTGTGTCATAAACCGCCTAAACAAGATTGGCCTTCTACAATATACCCCTAACATGCTGTTACGAAATAGAGTAGGACAGTTTCAAATTAGACCCGTTTGAGAGTGAAGGGATTCCTTCACTCGGTTCTTTACACCTGGTCAAGTTATCTCCGTAGACTTTGAAGGTAGACGGGAAACTAAGGACCAATGGAAGAGAAACGGAAGTAGTAGTGAAGGAACACCTTTCCAATAAAAGGTAGGACCTTTTCCCTCCGTCCTTAGGAGGAAGGGAGGGGTTTTCTTTCGTGTGGTCGTCGAACCCGACCTTGTCACACGATCTCAAAGGGACTACAAGCGTGTTAGGGGCCTTAAACCCGTCTCTTACATCAGACACCTTTCCAGTGTCATGACGGAATCCTTTCCAGAGTTTTACGATAATGAGTGAAGTAAATAAGAGTGGACCTTTCAGTAGAGTGGAAGTCACAAAACTTAAATAAGTAAGTACAGTACACTGTTAAATATAACGTCTTGCCGTTTCACAAACAATTATTTGCTCTTGTCTTTTTTTAACATAAAGAGACACCCACACACCGCCTCTTCCGTTACCGTGGGGTGAGGTCATGAGAACGGACCTTTTAGGGTACCTACCTCCTCGGACCTTCCGACGTCAGGTGCTCCAACGACTCCCAGCCTGTGCTGACTCACTGAAGTGAAATGGAAAGTGAAAGTACGTAACCTCTTCCTTTACCGTTGGGTGAGGTCACAAGAACGGACCTCTTAGGGTCCCTGCCCCCTCGGACCACCCGACGGCAGATACCCCAGTGGGTCTTAGCCTGTGCTGACTTCGCTGAATCGTCGTCGTCACCCACACACACCCGTAACACCGTAATTTATTAAACCCTTTGATGACTATATTCATCCAAGAAGATAACGTCTTGAAGAGTCCCGGGAGTTTAGTAATTAGGTTCGATGTTTAGAAGTGTATCATCTCCTCTGTCATTAAGAAGAGTGTATAACCAAACGAGACCTAGTTGAACGACTTGATCACAAGGTATTTTTACAAAACCCCTTTTGATTCGCAAACTCGTTGGTCCCGTTAGGAGAGATGATAAAAAGGTAAAACGTGTGTCTATGAACCGTTATTAATTATATTTAGTGTTAATTATCGTCAAAAGTCCAACTGTCTCTCTTCTGTCATTACGAATAAACTTGAAACAAAGACGTAAACGTATAAAAAGTTACTTATTGAAATAAGAAGGTTGTCAGACATTTGTGGTCGTTCTATACGTAAACTTACGACTGTTTACTTGTACTAGAAACTCCCTTAAGGGTCTACCAGATGACCAATCATGAGACGAAAGTGACGACTCCCGGACCCAAGTTAAGGACCAACTCCTTGATTCTAGGGTTTTCGGAACGTCACATCGGTTTTTTGTTTGTACTAGAAGATGAATTCTACACTCCTATATGGACAGATCAATATTCCGACACTTTTGATCGTCATTTGAATATTAAAAAATAAAAATAAAGATTTAATAATAGGAGTTCCACACAGTGAAGATGGTATCTATGAACATGGTTTTTCGTTCCGATTTTAAGGAAGTGAAGGAGAAGAAATTAGTCGGTCTCCACGGTAGTAGTAGGTACGGACAAGGACTCGATGAAAGGAGGAAACCATAGTCATGTCAAATCCAAAAATCGAAAAAATTCAATCATAATTTTTTTTTTTTCCATTGAAAGAGGTTTACCCCTTAAATCTTATAGTGGAAACTATATGGAGAGAGTCTGAGACAAAAGGAATAAAGACTTCACCTCTATTATTATGATGAATGTGGTGACACGACAAACTTCTTAATGACATAATTAAAATATCCTATATGTTTATTCATCCTACAATCAATTCTAATATATTGTTAGTTATATGTTTATAATCCTATTAAGCACGAACGAGTCAGTGAAGTCAACATAGACTTAGAAATTCTGGGGTACCTGACATCGGTTGCTCCGTGGAGACAAGTACCGTAAAAGGTCCGTTCTTATGACCTCACCCAACGGTAAAAGGGGAGTTCCGCTAGGAGGGTTCGTTCCTTAGTTTTGTATTATAAATTTATACCAAGAATCATTTACCAGGTGAGATGACGACTTACTATAAGTGTCATGATTAATTATGATCAATTAATAATAAAAGTCACTATTAAACTTTATTCCGATTAGAATATAGTAGAAAGGGTTAAATTACTCCAATTTAGTTCGTTAGATAAATGGTTGAGTTAGAAAAAAGGGACAAAATCACTAATTACGTCAAGTCGTTAATCGATTAATAAAATACTTTTCTGAAATTCAGATTAAATTGATTAAATTAAGGTGACTGACTTCGTTACCCAAATATGCTTGTATTGAGTTTTGCTTAATTATGACGGATTGCATTATGACGGTCTGTATTGATCGATTAGTGTCGTGAGGAGAGAAGAGAGTCTCGGAACTCCCATGAATTATTAGAAATGAGGTCGGGATCCTCGACTGTTATGGTGAACTATCCTAAACCGTACCACTGTGTCTTGGATTTTTTATAAAGACACAAGTAAAACGATAAATACTTACTACTCTGGAATTGTTAAAGGGTTTGAGAAGGGACGACCATTAAAGAAGAGACTTTCCTCCTGTTCGTAGTCGAATAGAATGGACGTAAATTGACTGTACATCTGATATGTTACGTTGGGGGTCCGACCACTTGTAAATTTGTACTGTACCAGTTAACGTCCTTTTACCTTTTCGAAATATTAAGAGATGAGTGAGTGGTAAACGACGGAGTTTAAAGTATGAAAAGAATTTATAACTTGACAAATGTGCTTTCACTTTTCAATTCAGTGAGTCAGTACAGGCTGAGAGACACTGGGGTACCTGACATCGGATGGTGCGAGGAGACAAGTACCCTAAATGATCCGTTCTGATGACCTCGCCCAACGGTAGACATATATTTAAAAGGAGATCAAGAAAGGTACTGATGGAATCACGTGACGTTGAAAGTACATATATTTTGAAGAATATGACCACTATTTGTAAGACCCACCTATGACTGATAATTTCCATGAAACTACCTACTCCAAGAGGAAAAGACATCAGAAAGTTTGTCTTTTTTTTGTTTGAAGTTTTTTTTTTTGGGGGGGGTTTTGGTGTTTGAAAACGTAAGTTACATTGAGTCAGTATTATTATGGACACGTCGTTCAACGCTCCCAGGTTACTCGTGAAAGAACCCGTCGACGGTGTGAGATAATCGATAAAAAAATTAAGAATCCTTTTCTTGTTCTTTAGAACGTCCGTATACAGAATCTATTAGTCAAAGTCTCCCTATCTTTTAATTGATTACGAAGAAAGTGACTTTGTGTTCTTTCCCCGGATTTCTGATTATAGGGTGGACGAGGAATGTTTGGAAGTGTTGAGTCATTATTTCTGGTTCTCCTTTGTGACCGGAGTGGAGTCCAGTGTCAGACACGGTGTTCCAAGTCATTACCCACGGCCGACTCCGTCAGCTAGTGTAGAAACTAGTCTTTGACATTCGACTAGTCTAAGGGACCACGTTTATCCAAAAGCAAAGGCGAGGGGATTCGTTCCTCCTTTTTTATAAAAAGTCTGTTTCATTGGATAAGGTAGTTGATAGATCTGGTCTCTGACCGTTTGTAAAAGACCTTTCCCAATCTATCAGTTATATAAACCAAAACACCCAGTATACTAGAGATAACGTTGATGATTTGAGAACAATATCCCGTATTCGTCGGTGAATGTCTACATTTTTTGACACAAGGTTATTTTGAAATAAATATTTTCGTCCTTCACTCAACATAAACCGGGTGACCGACATCAAACGGTTGAGTATTTAATCTGTTTTCCTTTGGTCTATTTAACGTATATTATACTGATGATTTAAATACAGAACCCTTTCAGTTAAACCGTCTCGACTAAAACGAACCGAAGTGTGTACGACTCCTTTGGTTTGTACAGGATTTAGGGAATGTTCAAGTTGAACGGTCGGGTTTCATTGGTCTGTCTCCATCTCTTTCTAATCTTTTACCTACGTCTGTCTTTTGACATATCTAATGTATGTAAACCGACGGAGGTGTTTTTCTTTCTTCATTTTCTTAATTTTTTGTACAGTTTAGGGGACTTGAGTTGGATTTTCATCTATGGAACCGTCCCAAACGACGTACGAACGGTCCCAGGTACTGACAAGGTCATTTTGACGACCCCAAACAGAAGTTATCCTTATAACTTTCTTATCGCGTGTAGCCCCAACATATTGAAAGGGTGGCTGTTATGGACCTTACGTGTCTCTTTTACCTCTCCTACCTACACCCGGACCGTTGAGTACCTTAATCTTTTCCCCGTACCCGAGTACCGGTTCAAAAATGGACTTCGTCTTCAAGAACAAGTTACGCTGGACACCTCAACTAAGAAAGGTGTCGCAACAGTCTGGGCGACATAAGATAGTGTCGTAAGGGTTATGCCTAAAGGGAAAACCTGTAACACTGTTGTTTCAGAGGTAACTCGTTCTTAAGCGGAAATGACGAACTATTTCGACCACCACTCTTTTCTTTAGTAACTAAACAACGGTAAAAAGACAAACGTTTTACTTTCTTGTGTAACTATCCGACTATCTCACACTTCTTACACCTGAAAAGTCAGTCTGTGTGTGTCTGAGTTTAGGCTCGAAACGGTGAAGGGTTCATGCACCGGAACCCTGTAGTGAAAAGATGAGAACCAGAACTAAAGAAATAGAGATTTCACCTCTATTTCTGTGTGTGGGAATTACCACGGAAACTTTTAATCGACTCTATATTGTGTTGTCACGATTAATCTGACCCCAAACACTATGTTCGGGACGTCAATGTCCCAATGTCTACCTTGATTACTTACACCAATGGTCTCCTCTTCACCACCCCCACCCGTTCCCATCCCGTTTTTCTCATTCCTCTAGTTGACCTACCACTACCTACCTTTGATGTAAAAAACATCACTCACACGACATCATATATGTGTTCATCCTTATATTACAACATGTACACTTTGAATGTATTACAATCTTCGGTTGTAACACTTTCAGCGAATCAGCACAGGTTGAGAAACATTGGGGTACCTGACATCAAGTACCTTAAGAGGTCCGGTCTTATGACCTCACTCATCGGAAAGGGAAGAGGTCCCCTAGGAGGGTTGGGTCCCTAACTTGGGTCCAGAGGGTGTAACGTCCACCTAAGAAATGGTCGACTCGGTGTTCCTTTCGGGTTCTTATGGCCTCACCCATTGGATAGGGAAGAGGTCGTCTAAAAGGGCTGGGTCCTTAGTTTCACCCCAGAGAACGTAACGTTCGTCTAAGAAATGGTTAACTCGATAGTCCCTTCTAGAGTTTTCGTTTATGTTTAGTGAATGTCCACTTCTTTGAGTAGAGTTAGACAGTTTTCATCGTAAAGTTCTTATGAAACCTCTCTGTTTAGTTTAGGTCAGAACAGAATCGGGTAAGGATTGTTTTAGGTAAATGGGTTGGTTTAAATTAGGTTAGAATCTTTTAGGACGGGTACACATTGAGAAACAGATATAAAGTCAAGTCAAGTCAACGAGTCAGTACATGTTGAGAAACACTGGGGTACTTGACGTCGTACGGTCCGGAGGGACAGGTAGTGGTTGAGGGTCTCAGGTGGGTTTGGGTACAGGTAACTCAGCCACTACGGTAGGTTGGTAGAGTAGGAGACGGTAGGGGAAGAGGAGGACGGGAGTTAGGGAGGGTCGTAGTCTCAAAAAAGGTTACTCAGTCGAGAAGCGTAGTCCACCGGCTTTCGTAACCTCAAAGTCGAAGTTGTAGTCAGGAAGTTTACTTGTGGGTCCTGACTAGAGGAAATCCTACCTGACCAACCTATAGGAACGTCAGGTTCCCTGAGAGTTCTCAGAAGAGGTTGTGGTGTCAAGTTTTCGTAGTTAAGAAACCACAAGTCGAAAGAAATATCAGGTTGAGAGTGTAGGTATGTACTGGTGACCTTTTTGGTATCGGAACTGATCTGCCTGGAAACAACCGTTTCATTACAGAGACAAAAAATTATACGATAGATCCAACCAGTATTGAAAGGAAGGTTCCTCATTCACAGAAAATTAAAGTACCGATGTCAGTGGTAGACGTCACTTAAACCTCGGGTCTTTTTATCAGTCGGTGACAAAGGTGACAAAGGGGTAGATAGACGGTACTTCAATACCCTGGTCTAGGGTACTAGAATCAAAAGAGTGTGGTTTTTGGAATTTGGTGAAAGTTATGGTCTATAGTTAAAACAGGACTAGTAAAAAGTCTATTATACTCGGACTTTAAATAAGACTGGACTAATAAAACATAAAAACTTATAAATACTCATAAATTAAAGGAAATTCAGTTAATTTATCTCGAGGAAATACTTAATTGAAAACCGTTATAGTGTGTAGATATTGTGTGTATGTCTGTGTATACTTGTGTATTTGTGTCTCTGGAGTATCAAGGACAAGGTCTTAAAGTCGGTACTAGAACTCTTGGGTTTGGTAAAAAGGTTTCAATGGAGTTAAATTTTTTTCTTTCGCATACTAAATTTTTATATAATAATTACTTTACTTGTAAATATTTTGACCAAGGGTGGGTTTATTGAGAAATATAAAGTAAGTTATCAACTTGGATAACTTAGAAACAACAGGACAAAACTGTCTACAACTTTAACTTTTAGGTACTGGTGATACTGCGAGTTTATAGTGAAGAAACCGTTCTGGGTGACTCCATCAGCCGGAGATTATACCAGGGTTGTTAGGAACGGAAGATATTAGTGTGGAACACGACAGGGGAGGATGTGACTCAACGTGACTGACATATTAGTGATCCTATGACACTACAGGTTCCGATCCAGATTCCGTAATCCTGAGGTGGAACGAGAAGGAACTTAGAGACCGAAACCCTCTTCGGTCGACGACTTAACAATTCTATGAGTTCGTCGAGGTGACTCTTCGGAAGACGTTTTCCGTCGTTCCTTGGTTTCGGAAGATGGTTCTCGTTAATTCACCTGGACGATCGGGGTCAGTTCGAAAGTCTATCTTAGTGTTGGGATTGACTTCAGAAGTGTCGGTGAAGTCCTCTCTGGCGTTCGGTCTTCGTGGGTCGATATGACGACGGTCTAAGGACTGTGTACCTTTGTACATATGACAAATGTGAACAATAAGATTCAGTGATCTAGTACTCTATTAACCAACGTACCATTTCGGATGGACCTAGTAAGAAAAATTTGGAAGTTTAGGGAAGGTAGGTTTGAAGAATAGGATAGGATCGAATTAAAAAGAGGTATCGTGAAACAAATACGACAGAGGTGAGAAGGTCTTTTTCTTACATTCGTTCCTAAAAACCTGACAAAACAAGTGTCAATATAGAGTCGAAGACTTTCTTGTGTACCATCTACGAGTTTTTATCAAAAAAAACTCCCCCCTCCCTCTTACTTACTTAGATGACGTTTATAACGTTTTCTACTTTATTAGTCACTTCGACTTTTTCATTACAATCTCTTGTCGAACTCAGTTCACGGTTTTGTGACCGGTTGTACTGTCTCAATCTGGTCAGTCTGTAAATTCCTTTCCTTTCTTTTACCTGTTTCTTCTACTCTCCTGTCGACGAAGTCTTCCTTATTAAATCAAGAGGTTTACAGTTCTCTCTAACAACCCTTTCATTTATTTTTTTAGAGTCCTTCGAAAAAATTTTTACTAAGGAAAAGTCTAAAATGACAACTCGAGTTTGAAATTCGTTTCTTCCATGGTGAGACTACAATATATTGAACTGAGTTTTTAAATCCGTTTTTATAAATAGGTAACTGTATAAGAGGTAAGATTTTTGGACCCGTACCCATTTTAGTTTTACATTAAAACAACTTGCATTCTTTTTTATTTTAAATAAAAGTATGAAAAACTAATTAAAGTTTATTATAGGGTTAGTGTAAAAGAGGGATCATCAATAATTGAGTCAACCATTTCTTAGACGGACGTCACATCCTCTGGACCGAAACTACGGTCCCAGCCTTTCTAGGGGACCTCTTCCTTTACCGTTGGGTGAGGTCATGAGCACGGACCTCTTAAGGTTCCTGTCTCTTCGGACCGTCCGATGTCAGGTACCCTAGCGTTTCTCAACCTCTGTTGACACGTTGATTGAAAGTGAAAGTCAATGATATTTTTAAAAATTCATGGGGGAAAAAAAAAAGGGGTCATGTTGACGAGAAACTTATTACTTGATAAGGTACAAAATTCGGACTGTACATTGTTCATGAGTTCTTTCGTCTTGATGTTTTGTAAACTCGAGACTTATTTTATAATCTTTCTCCGGGGAAGAGAAATCATTCAACATGTGTTAGTCGTATGGAGTCGTCCCTTCCTTGGGAATTTTGTGTGTCCGGTGTATTTGTGAATCCACTTATTTTCCTTACACCTTTGAATTGAGTCTCAACCGTTTATCCAAAGAAGGGTCTGTGGTTACAATTAGTAAACCGTGATCAGTGAGTTCTTTGATACCTCTTGTCCTAAAGAAAGGTCGTAGTACAGAGTCGTAGTAATCACTGTAGACAAAACCAAGACCCTACCCATCTTCGGTTCAATAGGGTCCATAGACGGTGTAGGATTGTACAGAAAGTGACTACGTCCACTACACAACAGAAAGTGGTACGTCTGGTCTTCGTTACGTATACGTCTTCTCCAACTCTCCTAAATCCCTTTAATCTATAGCATGAAAATACACCTTTACTTACTTCCGACACTACATCGAGACTTATCTGAGGTACGGAGTCACCGTCGTCCCGGGAACAAAAACATCTGTGCCCTTGGAGTGTCTCAAGTGGTGTGACCCGTGATATACCTACGTTTCTGATAGGAAACGTCCGAGTTCTTACTTGACGTAGTTTAAACCAGGGATTTCGTCACGAAGTGGATGGTCTTAAAGATGGGAATATTCGGAATAGAACCGGGACTCCCTTGTCATTCTACGAAAGTGAACTTTACCAACCCTTCTCTCACCACCGTGTCCTTTGTTTCGGAAGTTTTTGTGTTAGAAAATTTTTTCCATTAGGTTCTAGAACCAAAGAAAAACTAAGTTTTAGTAAACTAACAGGGATGATGGTTGTCTTACAACAGGTTTGAGGAGTCGTAGTGAGAGAATAAAACTGAATAAGAAGGTTGGAGTGGTAAGTGAGGGTGGTTATTTGGAACTGAAGGTCAGTATAAGTAGGGGTCAAGTCGATGTGTATAAAGATACACCTCCGTTATTTGACTTCACCAATTTCCATATTATAGACTTCAGTCTGGGTATTCCTAAAATTAAACAGGGTGAAACGAACACACTGGAGCCCTTTCAAAGAGTTGGAGAGATTCGGAGTCAAAGAAAGAGACCTATTGCCGAAAGAATGTTTCACTTTTACTTTCACAATCAGTGAGTCAGGACAACCTTAGAAACGTTGGGATACCTGACATCGGATGGTCCGGGGAAACAGGTACCTTAAGAGGTCCGTTCTCATGACCTCACCCAACGGTAAAGGAAGAGATCCCCTAGAAGGGCTGGGTCCCTAGCTTGGGCCTAAAGGGTGCAACGTCCGTCTAAGAAAGGACAGACTCGGTGGTCCCTTCGGGTCGAAAGAATGTCTTAACATTTAAAACTTTTTCTATCACGTATATCCTAAACCATCGACCGTCTAGTTTTACGGAAGTTTACGTGACAGAAGAGTAGTGCGAAAATATCTACGAATTAAATACCTATTCTTTTCGTACTGAATTTATAACAATTCTATAAAAGACTCCGGTCCACTGAAGATTAGTACCTTTACATAGAGGTCTCGGACAGTTGGTGGTCAAAAAGTTCTTCTTTCGGTTGTTTACAAGTACTTAGTCACTTACTAAAGTCCGTAAGAAATGGAATACACGTTTAACTTTCGTTTATACAAATCGATATCTAAAAAAATTTAATTCAACAACTAAAACGATCTAACGTACTTGGAGAAATTCATTTCAGTTGTGAATTTTTCCACGAACATATTCGGATTCTTTCTAGGGTCGGGTATCATCCACGAGTTAGTTGCTGTGACTTTCTTGTTCACTGGCTAACTTGGACTGTAAACACTGTTCTTCGTGTCTCTCGAAAGTCGGTTTATTGACTAAAGGATAGTCATATTTGGAGACTGTTGGAGCAGAGGGGCGTCGAGGACGTCGTACTCTGGGTGGTCAGTACGTTCTACGTCCTCAAAGTTACCCAGTGACCAACCGCTTCTCCAACAAAGACACCGTGGAGTCCGGAGGATTCCGACGGAGGACTACGCCCGTGAACGCACCGTCACCGTCCTACACGACGGTCGTTTTAGTGGGTCACGAAAGTTCACCTCAGCTTCCGATCGATGGGTCGACTACGCAGTGACTTTTACCCCTTTACTCTACAGTGTTCCGGTCAAGACATTTAATTCGCCATTAGGTCAAGACAGACATAACTTTCTCGTTAGTAGATAGGATCCAATTAAGACCCCTGGGAAAGGTTGTAGAGGTCCGAAGGAGCGTACGAATACGACTGAACCCCCGTAAAGTGGGAAGTGACGTACGAGAAATAGGGTCGTTTACCACTCATCCTTTCCTCTATCCTTATTAGTTCACTTTACCTCAAGGACGAAATAGAACTTGACTTAGCTAAGGACAGAAGAGCGACTGTGATAAGTAGTTTCCAATCATAGGACCTCTGTTTATTTGTGGTACCTTTACTGAGGAAAAAAGAGGAATTCTTTATGCTTCTACCATCGTGACCCACGTTGAACCGAAATTGGGTTGACCTCCCTCCCCAGATACAACTTTCCTACTGGAAACTGTGTCTCCGAAAGACGAAGCCATGGAGCACTTTGTTTATCAAAGGACTTTTGTTGGCAGATGACGGGTTGGAGGGTGATTACGCTAATCCCTCGATTAAAGGACCCAACCAAAGGGGGGGTAAAGTGGGTAGTCTCGACCCGCCGATGTTTCCGGGAGGACCTTTAACGAAGAAGTGGTTGTGTACGTTTTTCTCATACGGAACTGACTGGAATTTTTTTTATACTCCCTATTCCTACTACTAACGAATCGTTGCTTTGTCGACCCCGACCTGAGGTCGTTGTGAGTTGACCCCCGAAATTTTAGAAGAATCTCGTAAACGACACGGAAGGAAGTTTGGCTTTCATTTGTAATTGTGTGCGGTCTAAACTATTGTTGTAGTATGAGAAGGATTGAACAATTCTTTGGTGACATTCCAAGTTTCCGAAACTCCAGAATTGGAAGTGTGAGCCACTTGACACTGCATGGTAGAAACGAACGTGAAAAGTAAACGAAGGTCTCTCTGCAAGAAACTGGTTGTCCATCGGAAGGGTATTACAAGGTAATTTCTCGGTACTGATGAAGTTTGACGGGCAGGGTCTACTGTTTGGAAGAAATTAAAACGAAAATAAGAAATGTTCCTCTAATTCTTTGGAGATCACTCTGTAGTTTCCTATAGCCTTCCAGGAGGGATTAAATCCACGGGTTGGCCCAACTACTTAACTTGACTCCCGTGACGAATTTTCCCATAAAAAAGGGGTCTTCCTCTTCTTGTGACCTCTTTGGAGGAAAAACTCTTCTTTCCTTACCAAGTTGTACCGTAAACCGAGAGTCCTTTAATTGGTTATTTCCTCCGACACACGTTACGACGACCTAAATTAATCCTTCATCATTCTGGCGTCTTTAGTGTCCGAGATTAAATATTGGGTCAGGTGCTTCTTTTTACAGACTGGGTAAAACATGTCACCAACTTCCTTTTTACACCCTAAGGGGTTTTTATTAAACTTTTCCTAGGGGTTATTGAAACAATTGTCAAAATTTTCCGTGGTGAGGAAACTCATAAATCCCACACCTTTTCGACTACACTAGTGACTCTTGACTAAGGTTCTTTCTAAATTATCAGAAAGAATTTTCTTCTTCACCTCTTCCTTTATCGTTAGGTGAGACCATAAGAACGAACCTCTTAGGGTAGCTGTCCCCTTGGACAGACTGATATCAGGTATCCCAACGTGTCTCAACCTGTACTGATTTCGTTGAATCGTACGTACGAATTTTCTTCCTCCCGAAGGGACGACCGAGTCACCATTTCTTAGAGGGACGGTCACGTCCTCTGTACCCAAACTAGGGACTAAACCCCTCTAGGGTATACGACGTCTCGTTGCTTTGGACACTCGGTGTCGAGATCTCGGACACACGGTGTCGGGTCCTCCGGGTTGATGACTCGGGTGTACGGGGTTGATGACGTCAGGAGCACGACTCGGACACAAGACGTTCTTCTTCTTCGGTGACGTTATTCTTCGGAGACGTGGGATTGATCATCAGGGGGTGAGAGTTGTCGATTTCTTCTCAGGAATGTCGTTGTTTCTGGGTCGTGTGGGTTTTTATTTCTTTCTTTATTTGATATTTGTTTATTTTCTTCCTTCTCAGATATATAAAGGTAGTATTAAGGTAGGGGTAATTACCGTCCGTGAGTCATTTCTATCGCACTTGCTACCAATAAGTTATTGAGTCGGTAGTACATGAGTCAAGTATAATACATTTCCGAAATATAGAACTCGATTTCTATGTTTTAGTGTCGAAGACTAGGATTTTGTCATCACCAGTGTACTTATATTTTCTTTGTTCAGAGTCGACTCAACTATCACTGAGGTAAGAAGGTCGACGAGTCCAGTTTTGACACCTCAGTGGGAACTCGGAAGAGAAAGAGAGTGTATGGTATAAGTTCGGTGGGTGATCAGTAGTACCGAGGTGGGAGTTTTCTATGGTCTAAAACTGATTAAACTGATAAAATGACGGTTAAGATGACGAGGGTAAACCTCGATTTGGTGATCGTTGAGAAACTAATAAAGTTATTGAAGGATTGGTCAGAAAGACAAAGATGGGACTGGAAAGGCCATGGATGGCCTTCCAGACAAAGATGGGCCATGGGAAAGGGGGCTGGTAGGGGAGTAAGAGTCACATTGTTCATCCCATGAGAAAACTTTTATCTTTATACTGAGATAGTACGATCAGGAACCAAGTTTTATAGGTTATCGATGGGAACAGAGAATGTTATGTTCAAGAAAGTTGTCAATACATACCGGGAGAGACTAAATCAGGACTATGCACAAATTTGAGTAGACTCCCCTTCGGACCACCCGACGGCAGACACCCCAACGTGTCTCAACCTGTGCTGACTTCGCTGAATCGTCGTCGTCCTGAGAGGAGACACGAATGTGTCGAGGTCGGTGTGACCGGAGGGAGATAGGAACCTTGTTTAATCTGCGTAATGAGAAAGTTCCCAAAGTGTGACCAATAAGGGGAGACGGATCTTACGAGAAGGGGTCTATAGGTAATAGTGAACGATGTTAAGTTCATAAAAGTTAAGATGACAAGGACGAGGTGGGAGTCATAGCGGTAAAGGAGATAAAAGATTAAAATGAATACTGGAAGATTGTCTTATATCAAACGAATAGATAATTCAATAACAAATGACAGATAGAGAAGGGTGATTTTTCATTCAAGATTCTTCTGTCTCTAAAAATAAACAATTACAAAAACAAGTCAAACGAATAGTACGGATCTTGTCCCGGACGGTGTATGATTTATTCACCGACTGACTTACTTGTTGCTCTGTAACGTCTTTTACGATGTTGTCTCCTTACACGACATCTCGGAGATGTCTCCGACATAAGTTCTACCGATTCATCTCAGGGACAGACCCTTAAAATTCTTTCAGGCAAGTAAAGAAAGTTTTTAACCGTCGGGTCGTTCTGATGGGACTAAAGAAGATCTAGATTCACGTTGAGGACGACAAAAAGTGTCGATTCTTCTCAGATCAACACGATTCACTGATCGAGTTAGGAAAAGACAGTAATAGGGTCAGGGGTACAGGAAAAAAATTTAATTTTTACTAACCCACTTAAAGAATTAGTAAATACTTTCAAATGTTTTATTATTTAACTTCACCTTGACCCTACTCGGTGGTCGAATTTTTTTGTTTTGTTTTGTGTTTCAAGGACCACTCAACACCAATCTCTTGTCCTTATTTAAACTTAATGAGTACTAGGACCGGTACCACTCTCTTCCTACCTCTTAGATATCTTTTCGTTCTACCCGGTACAATCATTACTGGATTCTTTTTATAACGGTCATATCTTGAAAAACCTTACTAGTTCGTATTACTTTATAACTTATTCAGGTGGTCACCAGACGATAACCAATTCATTGTGAAAATACTTTTGTGACCGTACAGTCAATGAGTTTCCTGTCCAAAAAAAAAAAAAAAAAAAATTTACTGAGTTTCTATCGTTACTAAAATACGATTTGAATGTTCCGATCACAAAAGTTTTAAACTAAACCCCGTAAAGATAAAAGATTCTAGGTCTCAGTTAACGAACTATAACTGATCACATTGATGTGCTGAGAATTTAGTTATATGACTCCCATATTACATACTTCCTTATATTTTATTACTCAAAGTTTTAGTTGCAGAAAATACTTTAGACTTTCGAGAGGTGTGTGATGTCCCCTTTCCTTGGTCTTAAGGATGTTTTCCGTCCCCGTGGGTAGAGTGGATTCATCAATAGTAGGAGACTAAAGGGACTCTTTGACACGACGGCGTGTAGCTACAACCATCGTGGTCGACCTTAATCCTGGTGTTGCAACATTGGACTTTTCTTAACTCGTCGTTAACTCGTAAGGTGTCTGACCAAGTAAAAGAGATTCGTACCGCATTTCCCACCGCTGTTTCCTTATATAGTCTTAAGACAATCCGCAGAATATCGGTCTACCCATTATATGGAATTGTTCTGACTAAAATACAAAATGTGTTTATGAAAATGTATAATGTACACCAATTATTACAATTGTCAAACTGATAAAAAGAAGAGTGTCGAGAATCCTTGTTTAAGAATGGTATTACATGACACAATTTACAAGGACGGTGGCAAAACGTTCTTCTTAATAGCGGTGGTGTTTGGGGTGTAAATAGAGAGGCCCGAAAACTCAAATTTTGTACTAGCGTAGGTCGAACGAAAATTTTTCTTTTGTCAACTTTATGTACCATTCATAATCTCTCCAATATTTAAGAATCCATTACACAAAGAAACTTTCTCCTCGTAAGTTTTACTGTTCTTGAATTTCAGAGACATTTGAAAATTCACACCACTTGAGTTTATCAGGAATAGAAACGATACCCTTTTACACCAGGAACCTGGTCGTTGGTACTTGTAGGGTTTACTACAACCCCTACGTCTTAGAATCCGGGGTGGGTCTAAGTGACTCAGTCTCATATAAAGGACCGTACATTTATTCTAGGAGTCCACGAAGTAGATCTCTAATTTCAAACTCTTCGCGACCGGATGTTCATTCATTTCATTTACACTTTTTGTCGAGTCCTTACTTTTGTTTTTTTTTGTTTTTTTAATTCCTCACCGACTCCCGGTAGGGTAACTTCTCGAGTGTGGGGTAGAATTCCATCGTCAGGGACAGATTAGGTCCGATGACGACGGTACGTCTTTGTCCTCCCATCACAACTGTAAAGAGTTAAAAGGTTCTATAATTTTTAAACTAAAATATACTTTAGGGAATACAAATTTGTGACCGATATTTACCTCCTAATTTCGTACTGACGTCCGACGGTCCAACTCCAAAGTCCAAGGTTCACCGGAGACGTCACAGAAGGATAGAATTGCGTTGTGTCGTCTCATCTGCTCTCGGACGTTTGTAGTCACCGTTAATGGTCTTCTGGTCCTCCAGTCTCAAGTGTAAGAGTAGATAAAACGAGGAAGCTTACTTAGTCAGAGACTCCTCTTTGAGGTACAAAACGAGATCGTACCTCACTGTTCCTTCAGGAGTGACATCGACACCAGTCCTCAACCCACTTCGAGTCTCTGAGAAGGTAGTTTAGGATGGTCATTCCTCGAAGTTACACGAGACCTGACGAACGTTCCTTGTTTACGTAGTAGGGTCTCGGACCGACACATTCTTGACTAAAGACTGACTACTCTTGTCTTTTTATCACGGTTTGGAGTTATTTAGTCACGAAACTACGAAATGATAGACGGACTTCACAATAAGTTAAAGATTTTGAACGACAGTCCTTCGAAAACCCAAATTGGAATACGTGTTACCAATTCCATTTCTTCAACACATATCACAGCTAATATTAAAGGAGTGTCCCTTCAAAGAACGTCCGGGGGTGTCTCTCACAGTCTTTTTACATCCCGTCACCAAGAGTTTGAAACCGTACGTAGTCTTAGTGCATCACGACCCTCCCTATTTAATCCTCAAACCCTAATTGTCTATATGTCATGACATATATTTTATGTATTAGTTATTCCTGGATGATATATCGGGTTCGCGTCCCTTGATATGAGTTACAAAACAGTGTTGGTTATTCTCTTTTCTTTCCTATATATATATATATATATAGATATATATACATATGTGTGTCTATTTATATTAACTTAGTGACACGGTATGTGGACTTTGATCATGTTGTAACATTTAGTTAATGTGATGTTAAAATTTTTTAGTTTGTTTTATTTTGTGTCTTTTTTTTCTCTTAGTCTACCACGAGTTCGACCAGACTCCTGGGGTGAAACTCTTGGTGACGGGACCTCTATCACGTGTCTGTGTTCGTCGACGATAACATGACTCCTTCGATGTGTAGTCAAACCGTCGTCCTGTTGTATCACTTCTCTCGCGGTAGACCCTGAGTGGGCCGTGTCCGGAACCTGTGTCTACAGTGACCACAGGACCGGTGTGCCGCAAGGTAGATAGTGAGACAGTGCCTCGACTATCATCCGACACGAGGGACGGTGGGACGTCTTGTCGAACGTCGCCAGGAAGTAGTTTTGATCTGTCCTCTTTGTGGTACGCTGCACTGAAAACACGGACCTGGGACACGGTCGGACGTCGGCACCCGTGGAGGGGTCTACTTGAATGAAGGTGACATAAAACCCTGGGTCGCGTGCAAGCGTACGTCTGGCAACTACAACTTTACGAAAGGTAGTTTCACTCGTGTGACAAGCAGAGCCTTCAGAGCGAAGACGAACCCTGTGCCGAGACACAACGTCCTGAATTTAAAGTAAGACGCGGGATATGTTATGAACGGTGGTAAAGACCCGGACTACTTTCCATTTCTTGTGTGTCCGACATAATATGACATAAAGAGATCACATAATATTATAACATACAATATTACACCGAAGGACAGAACCTCCCTCCGTTTACACTTCACCAGTCACGGTCACCGGTCCTGTTCCCGAGACCCCCAGACTCAAACATGAGACGGAAGTTGTAGTAATTCACAAGTTGGGACCCGTTCAGTGACTCATAGACGTTCGGAGTTGGGAAGGTACACATCTTACCCTTTCGTGGTAAGACTATTCCATTCCGTCAAAACTCCTATTTTACTCTGTCGTAAATTGAATTTCAAACTTTATATTTTGGACCCCAGATAGTCCAGTAAAAGACAGGAGGTACGGGACTTGTAGGTGTAAGGAAATTTCTGTGTCTTCCTCTTTTCCATGTTTACTTATGTACCTTACGAGGACAGATGAAGACATGGTACCATAAGAGTACCCACTAGTAGGATTTTGAACGGGGTAAGGTAAAGGTAAATAAAGAAAGGGAGAAGAGAGAAAGAGAGAGAGAGAGGGACATACTGATAACAAAAAACAAAACAAAATATTTATTTTACCCTATCCTACACGAGTATAAAACTGATTTGAATTATCCTCTTCGTCCTCTCTCACATGACCAAAGTAATTGAACACACACTGTTCTCACACCTCCTACGGAACGTTTCGTGGTGTCTTGTTAAATTAGAGTCGTACGTTGGGGCGAGTACCTAAAAGGTCTACACTGGGTCTCTCATTTAATATATTGGGTAGAGGGTTGCCAGTTGTCGAACGGTTCACGTAGTGCCTTTGCCCTTCTAGTGTCTTAGTCTCCTTTAGTCTGAGTGGGTGGGTGTCGATCTCGTCGGACCTATGACATCGATGAGATTCCGTGGAGAGTTCGACTTTCTAAAGATGGAAAACAGAAATCTCATTTAGAAAGTCTCATTAAGTCTATTGTTCTTCACAACACAAAAAAAAAAGGGGGGAAACAAAACAAAACAATTTGATCCTGAACCCTTTACCCTTGATATAGGCACTGCATTTTATGTCTTAGTTCCCGTCAGATCGTCTCGACCCGACGGCAGATACCCCAGCGTCTCAGCCTGTGTTGACTTCGCTGAATCGTCGTCGTCGTCTCCGATTCTCAACCTAGACCAAAGGACAGAACCGGGATCGGAGCGAGACACTGATCTCTGTTGTAAGATCGGAGGGTGTCTAAGTCAAGAGGAGAAGAGATTTTACTCACGTGTGTCGTCTACGGATTTTTACAATCGCTGAGACTGCAGTATAAAGTCGTGTTGGGTTGGGTTAGGCTAGGTCGTCAAACAAACAATACCCACTCAGTCCAGAGTAACCGGAACGACTCACGGACTCAGAGTCCTTCCCGACGGACAGATACTATGAGAATATTTGTACAAGGGAGGCGTCACCTCTCCCTCCATTCTCGCACCCGAAACGTCAGTGTTCGACCCGTTGAAACACACTCGATGGACCGGAGACACTCGAAGCAAGACGGGTTCACTTGTCTCCACTATGACAAGTGGACTTTCCGAACAATATTTACTTCTCAAGTTATTCCTCATACCATTCATAAGTAACAATAAATAGTACTTCCGAAATAGCTCCCTACGTTTTGTCGTGTATTAGGTCGTTGTAGATACATACTAGTAAAGGGGCAATTCGGGTACACTGAATGTAGACGGAACACACGAACTGATCGGACATGAGTGTGTATAGAACACGTTCCCTTTCGGTCGACTCCATGAAAATATGGTTCCCTCTCTTCCAAGTCTCTTTAATTCTTGAAACGGGTTCCATTGTGTCGATTGTTTTGTCGTCTCTGGTCTGACTTTAAGTTCGAAGGGTCTAAGAGGGACACGAGAAAGACAAAGTAATGGGTCCTCGATGTCGGGTCTCAGGACAGAAAAAGAAAAAACCATGGTACATCTCTACGTCAGAACCAAAGGACCTATGGTTCATAGTCATGGTTTCGTTGGGTCAGAGTACGTATTTTATAGTGACTACTGTGTACTTATTGTCTCGTCCGAGTCTATCGACATTTTAGACAAAAAGGTAAATATTGCTTCTAGGGGAAGTTGAAAAAAGAGTTTAACTTTGTTTGAAGTACCTTAAAAAAAAAAAAAGTACAAAGTTGATTGATGTCGCCTAGGTAGTCCAGTAAATGGACAACGGACTTTCATTGAGTATAAAGAAGGGAAAACTTTTATTAAAGAAAATGTCAACTGAAAAAAGAAGGTTAAGAGAATATATTGTTCACAAAAGACTGAGAACTTTGACTTGTTCTCGTCGTTTGTCAATGGTAAACGTCCACCGAAGGACAAAGTGTATCATTGTGACAGGTGGAAACGAACGAGACTGGTGATGGTTTTCTCGTAAAAATTTAAAGAAAAATATTGACTGTAATTTTTTTTTTTTTTTCTTGTGTATCTTTTGTGAGGTACATACTCCGTGATAACGACTTCCAATATATGTCTGGGACCTTTGTCCAAACTTGGGGTCGGGACAAAGAATTGTTGCCACGTTAGACTCCGTTTAGTGATTTAGAGAGATTCAGAATCAAAGGGATAGGTATTTTCCCTCTACTACGATTATAGATGAAGTACCCCGACTCACTCCCAAAATACCAATTATCTAAACTTCGTGAACTTGTACCGGTGGGTGTGTCATTTACAATTCAATAAGGTTCACAGACATTGATATCAGGTACCCGGTTTAGGTCGGATGACAGACAAAAATATACCAATCACTCGATTCTTATCAAAAATTGTGAGATTTTACTAAATCTTTATTTATTTTTCTTATAAAACCTAGTGTATTTTTAATATACTTTAAGTTTAAAGGTACAGATATTTTCAAGACAACCCTATATCGATGTGGGTGTACAATGTATAATAGGTGCATACAAAGAGTTCAACATCTGTCGACTACGAGGGGTTTAGATTCTATAAGTGATAGACCGGAAAATGTCTTTTGCAAACGACTCGGGACTCGACCAGATCGTATGTTCCGTGGTACAGTGAACGGTTCTATCCAGTGACTGACACGTGTCGGTAGGACACGTCATCCATCGCTGTAGGAACAAAGACTTGGAAACGAACTTGACCCAAATCTTTACAATTGATTGGACCGTCCAAGGGTACGGTCAATTCACTCTGTGTGACCGACTCTCTGGTCTCGTCCGGAAGGACTGGGTTTCGGGTACTGGACCGGAGGGACGGTGTCACGGCGAGAACTCTGTCCAGAGAAGGGTAAAGTTTTGAGTAAGGTACTGAAATAAACGAAAAACACACTTCCGTTTACCATAAAATACTTACTCGTATTTAAACGGGAAATTTTATATATCGAAATTTTTTTATAGGATCTGTTATCCTAGAGATGACTTAGATGTACCTGACACATTACCCCTCCCGAAGTCTGTTGACTTAAAGTACCTTTTGAAGAACAAAATTAAATTATTAAATCGACTCACCCTCAAAATAAGGGGGGAACCGTTTATGATTTTTGATATCCTTTATATTGAAATTTTTATTATAATCAGTGTAAAAGGTTGATGATTTTAGGAAAATTTTTATAACAAAGAGTTTGTCCCTATCTTTCTTGAATTCCTTTAACGACTAATTAATGATGCTTTCATTGACATAAGTCGTATCCGTTCAACTTAGTATATATGTTTCTTTTAAGTGTTACGACGTACCGGTTTCGAAACCCTCTTAAAACGTTTCTAGTAACATCCGTATAAGATGGATATTCCTTTCAATTTGAAACCAGACGTTTACCCAAACTTGTTTTTAGAGTTGTAAATACAAATGAATGTTGTTTAATCCCAATCGTGATCCTTCTTTAAAGATTACTATGTTGTCCGTCGTACTCTTCCATTTACACAAAAGATATAAACCTGTCAAAATTCTTCCCCAGATTACTGGTTAATACTCCTTACGACGTTCTGATAAGTTCCCAATCTACCCTACCTGGTTCCTCGGTATGATCGTTAGTAATTGTTGAAACAGTTTACCTTATCAGATACCCTGACCTAGAGATATGTAAGTAATCAATTACCGAAAGGGTGTCGTCGGTTAAGAGTCATAAAGTTTTCTATCTAGAAAGACCTGAGTCATACCCCAATACAGGACTAATCTGGGTAACATTAAACTTTTTATAGAATTTTCAACTTTTACGTAAATTATGTGAATTGAATGGCTTCTCGGACGGAAATTATACGAGTCTTGTGAATACAATCGGATGTCAACTCGTTTTAGTAGTTTGTATTTCGAATGAAATATTATTTCATAACTGATAGAGTATTACATATGACTTTCGTTTGTTATCTTACAAATAGATCCATGTCTTACCAATCTTCGTATAGTCAATAAATGGGGATACTAGCGTACCGACTGACCCTCCATGTCACCTACGACGACGGGTCGTAATAGTTTCGTAGTATGACGTATAGTCATCGGACTGTTTTCTGGTTTTAAGTTTGAGACTTCGTGAAAAAGAGAAGACGTACACGAGGACGAGTCAACAATTCAGTACAGACTAAGAAACACTGGACGGTCCGAGGAGACAGTACCTTCAAAGGTCCGTTCTTGTGATCTAAGCCAACGGTGAAGGAACAGGTCCCCTAGAAGGGTTGAGTCCCTAGTTTGAGAGCAGAGGACACAGAGGACGTAATCGTCCACCTAAGAAATGGTGACTCGGTGGACCCTTAGGATCGCATAACGAAAACGTACTAACATCTCTTTAGAATTCAGATTGGTTGTATCCAACCCCTGGTAGACATTTAAGTAGGTTGAGTTATGGAGTTTTTTTGAAGTGTCGGTTTACTCCCTGATTAAAAGAATCCACTTTATATGTGTACAAATAATAAGATAAATACCTTCTAAAGTATTCGTCAACGATCTCAGTTTCGGATTTACCTTTATACGTCAAATGTTAGAACAGAAAAAGAGTTTAGATACTCGAATAAGAAATTAAACTGGATGGTTGAATTTTCGTTTTGTCTTCATATTCTTCTTCCTTTATAAAACGGAAAACATTTTTTTTTTAGACGTACTAAAAAATCAAACTATCTGGTATTGTTAAGACATTAAGTCAAACAAGATCAGTGGTCCTTGGAGTCTCGGTTTAAATCTCGTGTTTTATTCATATACCGGGTTACCGGACCATTACGTAGAAGATATAGATTTCGAAACAGAACAAAACCCTGGGGTTCAAGACAAAAACCACCAAGACTAAATTTTAAAGTAGGATACCGTACAAAGAATATCTAGTCCACTGGTACATTAACAAATTAAGTCCTGTAAAACTCTTAACTTTCCTCTCGATAACTATTGAAGAGGTCCTATTGTGTACATTTACCCCTGGTAGGAATGTCTGGTTTTGTATGCGAATAGAATATACATCCTGTAGTTAGTTTTTTCCCTGATTTTTTCATTTCGTACACTTCTGTTTTGTAATCCCGAGGTAACAGTACTACCACATGGCTGACCCTGGTTTGTGTAAAACCCCTATACTTTAATCTTTCCTATACGAAAGATTTCAGACGAGAAGATCATATCACATTAAGGTACGTGTACCGTTCCGACGAAGGGAAAAATTCGAATGTATTTCTTTTTTCATGTATCGAATTTCATAGGTCTATGATTTATTTATATAATAACTTAGGGTACTTATGTCACTTTTAAAATTCTTGTTAGGTCACAAGAACTCTCTCCGGATGGTGTATAAGATTTTTACTTCGAGGAGTAATATAAGATTCCCGAAGACTTTGACTCTTCTCGTAAAACGGTCGGTTGCACCCCCGGTCCTCAAGGCAAGAAAGTTTGAAGAACTCTTAGACCTGTCGTTAGTGACCGTGTAAGATGTATTGTTTGGTAGACGAGACAATAAAGAGACTTGTTCGAAAATTTGACTAAACCTGGACAAAAAGAGAAAAGTCACAGGGAGAAAGAACAGATCGACTGAAGGGGTCGCAGTAGCATTAGAGTCAATGCTCTCCGTCTGAGGAAGGAATCATCAAGTGTCCCTGTAGGGGTTCATGTGTATTGAACCTCCTCAAATTACTTTACTACAGTCACGACTGTGAGTTGATCCACCCAACATAATAAAATTTTGAAGGGTATCGTTTGTAGGTCCTGTTCTTGTAGATTGACTTCAGAAATTTCTAGTCAAGGATTGAAGACTTCCGCTCTTAGAGACGAAGCGAAACTTCGAGTTCTAGAAAGGGACGACTCTAGAAATGTGACCCACGAAAAGAAACGGACCGTGTAAGGTCAATACCACACTAAATAGAGAAAGGTGTGATGAAAATCTTAACGAGATTGTGACATTTTTGTTTTGTTTGTGCGTGTTTTCGTTTTTTGGGTGAAGAAAACTTACCTTATAAGAACTCAGTTTTACAATTTTCACGGATGATAAACGTTATAGGTGTGAGGGTACTATTATTATCGAATAATACTATTGTTGTCCCGGAGAGACCACCGAGTCACCATTTCCTAGGCGGACGGTTTCGTCCTCTACGTCCAAGTTAAGGACCCAGTCCTTCTAGGGGACCTCTTCCATTACCGTTGGGTGAAGTCATAAGAACGGACCTCTTAGGGTACCTGATCTCGGACCGTCCGATGTCAGGTACCCCAGTGTTTCCTCAGTCTTTACTGAGTCACAGATTTATTGTTGTCGTTGTTTTTGTACTATCTTTGTTAAACCAAGTTACATCGGTTTATAAAATGTAAAAATTTTTTAATTAGTATAAACGACGATCGAATTTTACAAGACAAAATTTTGAAGTTGTTATATTCGTCGATTCTAATGCATTGGTTAGCTAAAATTGTTCGTTCAACACCTTATATATATCCTACTGAATATAAAATACAATACACTATGAATAAAATACATTATGTATAATCTAGCTATTAGAAAGATTAATAAAAAATCACCAATAAAGATCACCCCTCATCCCCTCATCCTTATTATTACTGTCATTCAAAACTATAGTATGTGAAAACATAGACTAAAAAAACTTTTGTGGATGATATAAATGTAACATAAAAAAATTTGAAAATTAAAACATCACTCCATAGTGACTAATTGTTATAACACTATCAAAGTTCACTTGTCGTCTCCCTGAGTCGGTATGTATATGTATACAGGTAAGAGATGTAATAATAAAATTTTCGATTATGATTTGTATCTGAAATACCCTTTTAGATTACATATAATCAAATATATGTATCGATGTCCCAATCAAAATGTCTAGTCAGAAATAGAATATCTGAACAGGAATTTGTAAATATAATACACCTATACTTTGTTAGAACCTGATACTTGTTTTTATTTAATTTTATTTAACTAGCGGTAGACACTAAACCTGATATATCTCACAAATACACTGGTCCCGAACGTTACTGTCCGATTTCGATATAAGAAAAAACACATGTGTTAAGTCTAAAAGTAATAATTTTTTACCGTGGAAACAGTTATCCTCCGGGAAAAGGATGAGTCCCTCTTAGTCGACCGGACTCATCGATAATGATGCAGGCCTGAAGTCCCAATCCGAGACGTCATTTTGGATCAGATGACGTGATCGGGTGAAACGAGGAGTTGGACGAACGAAGAGAGAGGATAGGTCAGACAATAGGGATTATGTCCGACAATTTTTAATTTCTCATGACGACTCGGTTTGGCAAAACGTATTAGGGTTTCGTCGACCAAGAATTTCTACCAACACTCAGACGTATAGATTTTTGATTAGACCCTGTTGGAGAACCCGATATGTCGAAACTACCATTATTTTCGTACATAATAAAAGACAAGGAAATTCGAAATATGTAGAATCTTGGTCTGTTTTAAACTATAATGAGGAATATTACTTCTATCGTTGAAAATTTTAGGCGAATATTTATCGGAGAGGGGTTTTTGTGCAGATAGTATTACTCTACGACCCCCTTTTCGGACACCTGAAATAAACTTGTACAAATTCAAAGTTGTTCCAAACAGACCATCTCTGGTGATACCAGTGAGCGACTCTTAGTGGGACTTTTCGCCAACATCCTACCCTGGAGTTCTCAGTCCCTTTTTTATGAAACTAAGTTTTCATTTAGGACTGAATCCGAAGGTCCAGGGAACCCCAAGTGATTACGGTGGAACCCCCAGACACACGGGAAAGATCGTAAAATCAATGATTCATCTTTCAATTGTAAATAGATGTTAGACCCACCTTTACAGGTTAAAGAAACAAAGGATTACTTGTAGATGAACAAACGAAATAATCGTACGATGGGGTCGGGAACCACCCCCCACCCCCGGTCACTCTGTAAGGACTTACAGTTTCGTTGTGTTTCGTAGATGGTAAATTGTCTATTTCGAAAATTTTATTTCCCAGTGTCGTCTTTTTATTATGTCTCCCTATCTCGTATCTATGGTAACCAGACCCGTCAGGATCTTCAGGTGAGTAAAATATTAAACCTTTCTCGAGAAGTGAACGGAGTTAAATTTACTGAAGGAGATCCTTAAAAGGTGGGGTTGGCGGGGTCGTCATTCTCGCTATTCGAGCACCTGAATGAGACCAGACAACGTGAGCGCTTACCGACAAAACTACGGGGGAGGTGTACAAGAACTCGTCCAAGGTTTCACTGAGGTTGAAGGGGTCCTAGGTAGTCAGTGTCCCTGGAGGTAAAGAAACCCTTGTGTTTTAGGTTTGAACGTCACGACATAAATTATTCCCCTTGTCACTCCCTCTCGAGCCACGAACTCCATAACGTCCTGGGCGACAGGAAAATTTATATGGCATGATAGTAACAAAAGGTGCACAACCAAACTTTACGACGTTAAATTAATAGAGACACTCATTACCTTTACCATCCCTGAAATTGGAGAATCACTAAAATCCGACACAGAAGTAAATGTTGACCGAACTTATTTTGTCCGGTTACTCACCGACCGAGGTCCGACTGTCCCTTTCAGGTTGACGGTCGGAGCTTCGGGAGTTAATCAGATGAACCTTTTTACTCCGCACCTTTACCCGACAGATGACCAACATCTGTCCGAACTTTACTCAATAACCTAGACGTATCACGTAGAGGTAATTGTTCCGGATCTCTACAACACTCAGACCATTTTATATTACGAAATGCCAAGGAGTACCTAAACTTTTGGGTTAAAATTAATTTACCCTCTTCCCCTTTTTTTCGATCAATGTTCTAATGATATTTGAGTGAGATCGTCTTCTACTCTGATTTCGTTTTTACCTGTGTAATGTCCCTCGGGATTTGAAATAATGAAAACCCAACGGTTACCAAAGTCTAAGAAGTCAGACCTCGTCCTTCTTCCGGGACTACGAAATTTCATTTTGTTTCATTTTGAGGGGTCGTCCTGTTCCCTCACCTCTTCGGGTAAAGTTGGGAGACGGTAACAACCCCACACTCCCGGACTGTTCTTCGACTCCAGTGACTCGTTGCGTGTTTCCTTCTCCCCGTCGTCCTCTCACTGTGGGGCGGCGAACGAGTCTAGAGACTTCGCCTCGACCACCACCGGTGACACTAAATAGACGTCCCTCCTGAGTTCAATCTTCGTCTCAGTCCTCCACCCCCTCACGCGTCCCTTTGCCCTGTCTATTCTCTGACCATTTCGGGGACAGTCGCCGGTCAGGGTCGTTTTCGGACCGTGTGTTAATAAATTCTCACGTCAATCCGAAAGAGATGAGACGGAATACGGAAGAAGGAATATTAATAGGAGAACTCATTGACCCCGGTGTAGGGAGGGAGACCCGACAAACCGACTCCGAAATTTCCAATCCGTAGGTTTCTGAGGACTTGTTGAGACATGGGCTCTTTACACCCGTCTCCGTCTTCACTGGTGTAGTGAGGGGTTTTAATAAAATGTCAAAAGAAATATCGTTAGAACTTGTAAGGAACCTGAGATACGTGTATTTTTAGTCACTCTGTTCACCCTCCCCTGCACCCATTTGGATACCGAGTAAGTACAACTACAAACCATCTTTGGTTACTTTATGACATTTTGTTTATAGGGAGTTAATTTTTAAAATTTTTTAGTTACTCTCTCCGTCGGACCACATGATATGTCGTGGTGATAGATTATTGTATTGAACACGGTGTGTATATTAAATTCTTTAAGATCATCGGTGTAATTTTGTTCATTTTTCTTGTGACTTTAATTGAAATTATAGAAAATGAATCGAGTTTTATAGGTTCTGTAATAATAAAAAGGTATATTAGTTGTATTTTAATATTCATTCCAAAAGAAGGGTGTGAAAAAAAGTACGATCCAGAAATTGTGCACCATATATAAAAGTAAAATCGTGTAAAGTCAAGTCTTACTGTAAAGTTTACGAACGATTAGTATACACCGATCACCGACGGGATAACCTGTCTCGTCTAGAATTCCCCTGTATCGAATCGTCCGTTTACCAGACCACAGCACCCCACCGGTAAGATGTTTATTTAACACTGGAGCCTACTCAGTGACTTGAGATTAAGGTATCGACTTTTTACTCTTGGATAGACGGTTTCAACAAAACTCAAATTGTACTCTGTTACATACCTTTCGTAGATTATATGTCGACTCCTGTGTCCTCTAGGTTGAACTTTTTCCAAACATCATTATTGTCGTTTATAAATGTGAATTATCGTGAATTATCAACGATCCGTGAGTTATTATTATGATGTATATGTATTATGATGAGATTCATAATACATGCATAATTGAATGAATTAGGAGTATCGTATCATACTTTATCCATAACGATAATAGGGTAAAAATGTCTTTTCTTTTGTCTCCGTGTCCCCCAATTACAGTTTGTAGACAATTCCTCGACTCGATTATGACTTTGTATCTGTTAGACCGAGGTCTCATGTGTGACAATTGACACTATATACGACAGGAAGATGACAATCGTTTACCCTTGTTAAAAACTATAGAATTTGTCTGACTCTAAATTTTCGTTCTAATTACTCTACCACTCCACTGCAACTGTCAGACTCCACAGATGGGTAATAGTAAGACAAGAAGTAGGAAGAATTGTTAGATGTAAAGGGACCTAAGAACATATCCATCTTTACCAGTTTCTTTACAATCGTCTTAAGTAACCTATTCTAAAGACCCTACCATGAAAACGGAGAAACGTGGAACAGGAAACCAAAGTAAGACGGACCCTGAGTCTAAGTTACCGACCTCGATATCGTCGATAAAACACTGCAACTCCTACTACCTGTAAACGTATACTATCATCTTGTCTTTCGTTAATCCTCGGACACAGAGAATAAAACATGTGGATGTTACCGTCGAGGTACTGGACGAATGTAGACTGATCAAAAACGTACACACACACACACAGTCTTTTTTTCGGTTAAAAGAATATGATGATGTTAAGTTAGACTGGACTTGTTTTAAGAATTAATTATGTGTTAACTCTAATGTCGGTTACGGGTTTAAGTCGGGAGTTTAGAACTATAGTTTATGTGTAAAATATTTAAGATGTTTGATTTCTCTTATAAGGATACCGATCAGTATCTGAGATTATTACTCTTCAACAAACCTTTATGTAAAAAAAAGGAGTGTTGTGAAGTCAGAAATCAGACAACCGGAGAGATAAGATATCTGAGATGAAAGTGTGTTCTTGTTATAAGAAGTTTCACTGGTATTAAGAGTAATTCATAATGGTATTTGGTCTCGTCTTATTCTCGTATCCAATCAATTGTTACCTAATTTTACAGGAATATCCCTGGGAAGAATTTTCTTTTGGATTTATTTTGAGTAGACGTTGAATTTATAAAGAATGACTATACTGGTGACTACCCCCAAGTTTCCCTTCCCTCTTGGAGTCTCCTTCTCCCTTCTTGGACTCCACTTTCTCCGACCTTCACCCCTGACAAACCGTTTGTGCATAGTTCAATTAGATAAAATGGTTCTTTGATTTGTTTGTTATTAATATATGATCTTTTTGGTAATATAGTATTGTTTCGTAATTCGTTGACCACCTCAACGTCGGTTTTGTATTAGCCACAAAGGATTTTCGTGGGTCTTAGTAAATTTACTATAAAATGTATTTACAAAAAGATTTCTCTGACCTTCTTCCTGAACCTCCAGTTAAAACAGGGTTTCTTCGAATTTTATGTTCTCAAAGTTTGGAGTCTAAATGTTTGTCCCAATTTTACTTTTACAATTACCTGAATTGTTCTCTTACCTTTTTTATTTCCCTGTACTCTCTCGGTAAGTAGTTTTATTGTAACACAGTCGTCAGGTTCTGTCTAATGACGACTCCCTCGTCCCGTCTCTCTTCTCTTTCCTTTTTTTAAATTGGATCGTCGTTTCCCTCAGTCTTAAACGATCTCTTTTCCTATTCCAAAATGACGGTTAAACTACTTTTGTTTTGTCTTACCTCTTTGTGTCTTGTAAACACGTTTGTATAAGTGGTAGAATAAACATTTTACGTATTTACGAGAAGACCCTTTATTTGTGTGTTTGTCGGTACAGAAATTATATTCGATGATCGGAATCGGTGAAATGATTTTCTTTGATTTTTACATGGGTAGTACAAGAGACGTATCGACGAAAAGACTTTCACAAGTCTGAGACGGGAAACCTTACGGAACTTCAGAGAACGAAAACGACTTGTTTGCGAATGTTCCATTTACACAAAAACTTTCTAGAGGGGTTTAGGGGGTAAATAGTCCATACTCTAATATGATATTAGAAAATAGAAGACGATGACAATGTCTTCTAATCTTTTTCTGTGTTATCTGTAGAGTTCATGATGTACCTCGAACCATCGGACATGTACTGATAAAATGATTTATGTTAAGTACAGTAGTATACTAACTGTCAAGAAACAATTCCAAAAAGGTAGTCATTATACATAGTCTAAATCTGTATTATCCACCTATATAGTCTAACTGCTTCTTGGTACTGTGTTATGGTCACTATAGAAACTCGAGTTTGTCTGAGTTAAATTTACTTATCAACCGACCAAGGTTGAGTCTAGTTGATTGATTCAACAGTTGGTACAGATGACAGTAGAGGGTAGTTGACTATCGTCGACATACCCACTGGTGTATATCTTCCTGCGACTTCGATGTAGAAGTAACTCCTTCTTGCTCACTTAAGACTACCGACTGCACCTTCGGACCCTTGGTATAAGGGTGAGTTTGGATTCTGAGAAAACCGGTAGTTGTTGTGTGACTCATTTTACAAAACGTTTTTCACTTTCCAAGTGAGACTGGTTCATCTATATAAAGAAAGATTCACTCACTTTCACCGTCACTTTTTCAACAATACGATTACAGGAATGTTTCAAAACAATCCGACGAGAACGTCTTTCGACACAAGAGTTTACGATTCCAGGATCGACATCTCTTCACTCTGGTCTCGACTGTCTCATTGGTTCGATCCAGTTCATGTTTTAGTAGAAGTGACGTTGAAATATTTTGGTGAGATTATTTTAAATTTTTTTAACTTTAATGAGATTCTCTACTCACCTATTCGATAATCAAGAGGATGAACTGGTGTCTCTGAAGTTCTCGAACCACTCGAACTCAATATCGGTGTGGGACGTCGACGCCTCGGACGTTGGGGAAGTCTGTGTCTTTTGTTTCTTCTCTTTACCTCTCCCTCTCTCCCCATGTACACTCCTGAGGTGGGTCTCACTCCGACTTACTGGAACCCGTTCAGTCTGAGAACTCTCAGGGAACCTGACGTTCCTCTAGTTTGGACAGTCAGGATTTCCTTTGGTCAGGACTTATAACCACTGCCTGCCCCTTTAGACCGTACGACGTCAGGTACCCCCAGGGTTTCTCTACCTGTACTGACTCGCTGACTTGACTTGCCTTCAGTGAAGAGGAGACACAAGGGATAGATATTTTAGTCCCTACCCTATCCATTCAAGGAGTAGAGACTCTTGGTGCAAAGGTACTTTTGTGACCCTCGATGACTAAGGATTCTTTTTGTCTTTTAGTCCACTCTTGTTTTATTAGTTTCACTCATTTCACCTGCTAGTCTTTTCACTCCTCTTTCGTTTTTTGAATTCATTCCTCCTGTACTCTGAGTCTATATCATGTCCCTGACGTAGTGTCGCTTCACTGTCTTATGGTAAAAGAAATACTTAAATTTTTAGTCCAAGTATAGATTTTGAAAACCATTCATTTAGGAATTGTATGATGGAAAAAAAAAGAATTTTCTATCTGTGGTCCACGTTTTACAATGTAATTTTTATGAACATCGACAACCCTACAACAATAGTGATCCGATATGTTCTTCGTCTAAAACAAACCAATGATTGTTTATTTACCCTTGATAATATTGATTGAGTCTTAAACCTAAACGTTTATTGGGCCCACTGTAGTGTCGAGGTAATTCACTAGTCATGACGGACCCTTTTCGGATGATACGTTCATCACTTGTGTCATTCAGAAAGACATAAAAGAACTTAAATTCTATAAGGTTGTTGTATTGTCGGAAAAGGTGACGGTGAGATTCTCTCTCTCTCTCTCTCTCTTTTCCATACATGGAGTGTAATTTACAAGGGTATTTAACTTTTCGTGTGACCTTAAAGTTTTTGTAATTTTACTCTTTTTATACAGATTATTTAACTCCTTTATTACTATCGATACAGGGAACACAGTCATAATCCCACATTCCATTCAAACGTGTTAAAAGTTCTCGTTTCAACTTGGAGGATGGAGTTTTTTCATAATACGTACGACTTTGTGTGACGCAATAGAATACAAGAGTTGTTACCATTGACTCGGATGTCGGGTCTAGAACGGGTGTAGACGGGGTTCTGTCTTCTTGTCTAGCCCCGTAATGAACGGAAAGGTCCGAGTAGTGTGAGCCAGGGTAGTCGGGTCCCGCACACGACTCAAGCCGTCGGAAACACGCGAGGTAGGTGCAATAACGTGGTCTCGGCAGATGTGACGTAGACGCGTTAAGTCAACTTCTGTTAAGTCACTGTTACACTAAGTCACTATAGTTCGTTCCGTTCCCAACGAAAGTTGTTTGCAAAACGGCGACTACATCTCATATCCAATCTCTCCCAAAAAAAAAAGAACCAGACTATTTACTATTTTATAAGGTTATCTAAGTCTCTCGTCGGGTGTTCTGTGTGAAGATACGGACCATCCCAGACGTCCCTACAGTCTCCCCTTGATGACACGTTGTCCTTGTATGTTCTACGGTAAACCAGGATCATTACAGAGGGGTTTAATGTCTACTCCTTTGACTTCGACCGTCTTGTTTCCCGTCCAGTCATAGTGTTACTTTTAAGTACTACACTCAAATCCAAACGTCACTCGATACTGACCGTTTATCTACCCCTTTGTCACCGACTGAAATAAAAAGACCCGAAGTTTTAGTGACGTCTACCACTAACGTCGGTGCTTTAAATTTCTGCGAATGAAGAACCTTCCTTTCAATACTGGTCGGATCTGTCGTATAATTTTTCGTCTCTATAATGAAACGGTTGTTTCCAGACAGATCAGTTCCGATACCAAAAAGGTCACCAGTACATACCTACACTCTCAACCTTTCTTTCGACTCGTGGGTTCTTGACTACGAGAACTTGACACCACAACCTCTTCTGAGAACTCTCAGGGAACCTACCGTTCCTTTAGGTTGGTCAGGTAGGATTTCCTCTAGTCAGGATCCACAAGTAACCTTCTTGACTACAATTTCGACTTTTAGGTTATGAAATCGGTGCACTACGCTTCTCGACTGAGTGACCTTTTCTGGGACTACGACCCTTTCTAACTTCCGTCCTCCTCTTCCCCTACCGTCTCCTACTCTACCGACCTACCGTAGTGACTGAACTACCTGTACCCAAACCCACCTGAGGCCCTCAGCCACTATCTGTCCCTCCGGACCGTACGACGTCAAGTACCCCAGTGTTTCTCAGCCTGTGCTGACTCGTTGACTTGACTTGACTACTAACCTCTCTTCCAAAACTAAAGACAACACTAATCAAAACCAAACTGAACTACAATTTTGACCATAAAAAAGGATGATTCGGTATGTATAATACAGTCTTCTTTCTTCCCTGTTTTATAGTCATTATTACGTCCGTACATTTTTTATACTTGTTATTGTATTACCTATGGGTATACAGGTGGAGGGTTTAATTCTTTCTTCTGTGAAGTACCCGGGTCGGAACGTGCGAGTAAGAGTTAGGGTTAGGGAAGAGAAAGAGGTGTATCCATTGGTAACAAGATCACTACGAGTGGCAGAGTGGTAAGAGTAACGAAAATGACACACACACATGTACACGAGTCAGTACAGGGTGAAACGCTGTGGTACCTGACTCAGACGGTCCGAAGGGACAGGTACCCTAAAAGGTCCTTTCTTATGACCTCACCCGACGGTAAAAGAGGAGGTCCCCTAGAGGAGTGACTCCCTGGTTTGGGTATAGAGGACGTAACCATCCGTCTAAAAAGTGGTGACTCGGTGGACCCTTCGGGTGACGAAAGTGATGTTTACAAATTTATAGATGGCTATTACATGTTATGAAACCGAAATTTGTTTGTTACGATAAGCGATGAAGTCTTGTATGTCTCCGTAGGATGTTAAACGATAAACAAAGGAGATACGTGACACTAAAAATCTCAACAGGTTCAACTATATAAATCGAGATAAAGTCCGGTATGTTAAAAAAAAAGAACATCACATCGAACAAAATAAATACGGTGTTTATAAAGTTTCTTTAATGTTTTATGAGTTTACCTCTCTTGTGTCTTTGGTGTTAAAAATCCACAGATGAGACAAATGTGACACATTAGAGTTCCGTTTGATGAGTATATATGTAAATCGAAGTTCTGTGTATATTTGCATCGCTTAGTCTTACATGAGACGAGACGGCGTCACTTCACTTCGTGTTGAGAACTCCTGACACTTGTTCTATGTGCGTTTTGTACCTTCTCGTTTTGAGTTGAGGTTTCGTTCCATCCTTTGGTTCCTCAACCTGAAGTTTATGTGACGTCTCCGGGTCCCAGAGGATGTGTTGGACCTCGACTGGTCCACCCGAAAAGTCCAACACCCAAAGGTGTACCTTCTTAGGGTCACGAAGTGGACCCCTGTTCCCCTCTTTTGGTTTGAGATAGCTCTTTTGCGGAAGTCTGTCAAAAGTTCATGTCTGAAGTTTCATGAAGTGAGAGAAGAGACCTTTGCATCTACTATCTCCTGTACTTCTTTCAAATTGACTTGCCATCCGTAGCACCTCAGCGTTTCTCAGTCTATGTTGACTCACTTACTCGTGTGTCTGTGTCCGTAGTACAGGATGGGTTTCCCTCTTCTGCCTCCCGTCCGTCCTCGCCCCGTAGACACATCCTCGACCCTTGTAGTCCTCGCGGGCCGTCCTTCGCCGGACCGAGTCTCTACTTCTCAGACGTCGCTCTCGGACGTGTCCACAGTACAGTGATCGGGGTCCCTGTGTTTACAGGAATCGGTTTTTTTATTGACAAGGGTACTACTATTCTTATTTGGTGTCAGTGTCTTCTTTTTAAGTCTTCCCTGATAAAAAAACAAATTATCTTTTTTTTCCAAATTTAATGGGTCAGAAAAGACTTCGAGAAGAGGGGGAAAATGTGACTCTTTTATGAGTCATTTTATTAAGAAATAGGACCATAAAATTAAATTTTGATATCGACCTCGTACAAGGGTACATATCAGTGAAAAGTTAAAAACATATTATTATAAAGTAACTTACTTCTACCACGTCACCAGTTCTTAGGTGGACAATCACGTCCTCTACGTTCTCCGAGCCCAAATCAGAGACCCAATCCTTCTACGGGACCTCCTCCTTGACAGTGGGTGAGGTCATAAGAACGGACTCTATAGGTACCTGTCTCCTCGGACCACCCAAGTGTCAGGTGTCCCAGTGTTTCTCAGCCTACGTTGACTCGTTCGTATGTGTAATTCAAACGAATTGGAAAGATAAGAACACGAACATCCAGTGAGGATTACAAACGATAGTACTTATTGTCCCTTTACTTGTATTAGTACCTATGTAAAATGTATTTTATAAAACAATAAAGGTACCTTAGTGACAGGTGGTCGATAGAGACTTGAAGAGGGTCTTTTTGTGGGTTTCCTTATCTTACCCCGTAGGGTGTCTTCTTGTCAAGACGATTCGGAGAACAATTGGTGACCTAGTATAGTAACCAGGTTTACAAGTATTGTGTATGTAGTTTCTTAGTGTGTGAACGGTCGACCCGATGGTGGTCTTTACTAAAGTTCGGGGTCCGTCAGTATCCTGTACCAGAACTGTTCGATTTTGTCCCTTTGTCAAAACAGAGTACTCAATGACTTAGATCTTCTCAGGGATATTATTCAGAAGACCTGTCGACCACCCTTCTTTTTCCTCTGTGTCTCTTTTTTCCCGACTCGAGACAGTAATGGTCGAGACAATGAAACAGGGGGTGACTCAGAGTGAACGGGTGAATGTTTTATTTTTGGTATTACCATAGAAGGAAAACCCGACTCTCACTTTACTGTTTCAAGTCCTTTGTAGGTCACGACTCTTGATAACGACAAATAGGGGTAGTAGTAGTAATGATAATGAGAATTATCAGTTACCTGGTGAGTTACTCACCATATACAATCGTACTCTTAGGTCACCTTTTGATACTTATTTTTTATCAAGTGTTAGGTCAATACTCCCATCTATCTCTGGGGTCTGTGAATGGTATATACCCGTGTGGACTCTTGGACCAGGTTTTTAGTTAAGTGTAACAAATAAGTGCAACATCTCCTCCGGACCGTCAACTACTCCGTTTCCTATCCCAGACATAAGTCCAAGCAATTCGTTTGTAAGTGGCATTGGTCACGACACCCTTCGTCTTTTTACGTCCGTCATTCCCGTCACTATTCTACACTGACAGTCTCAGAGGTCTTCTGTCACGTCCAGTAAGACAGTACAATCACCATCGTTTCTAGTAAGAAAACAACAAAACGAAAACGAGATAAGAAAAGTAGGTTTGAACTCAGGTCTTCGACTTCAGGATGAAAAACCACATATGAACAAAACCTTGGTGACCGATGTGTATGTTGTGCGTACGTACGTGTTTACGAGCGAGTGAAGTCAACACAGGCTGAGAAACACTGGGGTGCCTGACATCAAGGGGTCCGAGCAGTAAGGAACTCTGAGAGGTCCGTTCTTCTGACCTCATTCAACGGTAAAGGAAGAGGTGCATATGTTGGTCCCCCTTTACATATGGACGAAGTCGGAAATAGTGTAGAGTCCCGTTAATGAGATTTTACAAATAAAAAGCAGTAGAAAAGGTTACCTCATATTCGAAGAATCCCCATTTTCGAACAAAACCCACTTTTTCAAACAAAAAGTGGGTTTATACCCTAGGACAGGTATCGTTAGGCACAAATCATTTATAAACGACTAACTTACCCATTCACTTATTTACTGATGTCATTCTTTGTGAAATCTAGTAATTTTTTTTTTTTTTTGGGTCGTTGGACGGTCAAGAAGGTACAAAGACGTTTGTGTAGAAGACCTTTTAAGTGTGGGTCACTCAAGACTAATTGTTCGGGGGAGAAGGGACACCGACCCCTTTATATGTGGGTCACTGGAACCCTATTAGTGAATTGGAAGACATGTAGACCCTCTCTTCTCGTTATTTAGACACTGTGTTCCTATAACATATTTCATTAACATAGGAACCCGTAGGACCACCCTTTGAATCTTCGTTTTTTCCTCTTTCTCCCTTCCTCTATCTCTCTCTGTCTCTCTCCTACAAAAATTAAGTTGTTGTACCTCCAGACACGTTAAAAGTAGGTGGGACATTACAAGAAACCCCTACAGAGTGAAGGGATAGAGAAAGGTTGGGGTTTAATGATTGAATCTTCGTGTATTTATAAACGGAAGGAAGTAGTACAATAGCGTAAGTACCAGAGAAGGGGTTCTGGACTTGTCTAAAGTATCGAAATGGTTCTTACTTCGTTGTAAATGTATAAGAAAAATTCTAGAGTTGTAAAAGAAGTCGAGTCAGACGTCAAAAGATTCACGACCGCTCCTGTACTTGATGTGTCTACAGTCTCTCATAAAAAGAAAAGGGAGGAGGGTCCTTACAGTTGTTTTTATTGTTGAGTTTTCCTTACGAACTGAGATGCAAAAGAAAGGGTGTTACTCAAGTGACGTACATCCAGTCTATGATCGTACTTCCGACATGAGTTTCAAGCTCAGAATGAGATTTTTAAGTCACTATATAAAAGCTGATGTGAAACTGGTGTAGGTCCCCAACCACAACTTCAAGTTACAACCCCGGTACTGTACGACCCCCGAGAACTAAGGAAGAAGAAACGTGAATAACAACAGTAGTACTCCGTACAACTTGGATTCCGGTTCTTCTGTTACTATTTTTTTTTCAATTATTTGTTATTCCCTGACTCGACAATATTAACGAGACTCTTACGTCGATTCTCTTTTTTAAATTGTCTGATGACGTAATACCTATTCTTGGACTTAGGACCACTCGTCTTGTTTTGAATGATCTCCTAATTTCCATCTCTTATCTTATTTTGTATAAAAACTGAGTTGACTTACATTTCACGGAAATTACATTTTTTTTTTTTTCTTTTTCTACACTTGACCCGGTAATAAACCGAATCGACGTAAAACACCTTAACGTCTCCGAGACGTACACGACATCGACCACGATCTTATGTCATCAACCTTAAGGATTGTTCGACAATTTCCGGTTAAATATCTCAGTTCTTAAACCGTCCAATACTATTGTGATAAGTGTATTTCTCAGTCAGTTCACAGTTTTGGACTTCGGTTTTCGAAAGATTACTCTCCGAGTGCCACCCAGAACCGTAGAGGAGGAAAAACCCAGTCCAACTGTCTGCGATTTTGGTACATTCATATGGTGATATCTTGATATGTTTCAAGCACGTGTTATTTTGGGTAATTCCTTTCGACGTTCGTACCTTTGGTCTCCGCACGGTTACGTCAACCGAATTGAGTCTCTACCGTTTATCAAAGTTCGAAGTGCGGTTACTGTTAACTAACCATGACCGAAGGACTTTTAGACCTGTGTTTTCTTAAGAATTTGATTAGGTCCAAGGTGGGGTTTTTTGCCGATACTACCTCACGGTTGCAGGAGAACCCAGACCCTCCCTTGAGTCGTCGTCGTAATTGTGTATAAACGGTAAGAACCGAATCTCTTTCCTTCACCCCCTTTTTTTACTGTCCTTCGTAAAGAGTTAGGTCTTTGTAGTCAAGATACTCGGTGTACGGAAAGAGTCAGTCTATTAATAGGTGACCCGTTGTTGGAGTGTTCCCGAGAGGAGAGACCTACTGATAAGGATTAGTGTTTTGACTACATAGACTGATTGAACCGTAAATCCCTCTTTAAGGGGACTGAAATGAAGTATAGAAATCTATACTTTTGTTCTTTCAGTCTGTCTTCATTTGACTGAACGAAATATATTTTTATTTTCGACCTTATTTTCAGACACTCCAGGTAGGGTCATTAAAGAGTACAAAATAAAGGAAAAAGAAAATTTTGGAATCCGGGGAGTTATTAACGGTCTACCCTTTTGAGGTTGAGAGAACCAACCTGAATTATCATTACCTACACATTCTCAGATAAAAGAATTTCTTTACTGACGGGTCTTAAGATTTCGGGTCTACGTCCAAGTCACATTATGGAGGTAGTTGTTCGGATTATGTTCTTTTCGAAAGTTTAGAACGAAGAAAGAGAGACCACGTTTCCTCGACCACAAATAAGGGGTACGGTTGTACTGAGCCATTTTAGGTCAAATAAAGTAGTACATTTGTCTTTTGAAAAAAAAAGTAAGTTTACAGTCCGTGCAAAAAAGTATCGTCCCCAACATATTGTTATTAGGAAGTAGTTCGTGAATGATTTTTTATTAATTGTTCTGAAAAAAATCGTAAGTGTTACATGATCGGTCACACAATTTGCGTAAACTACAAAATAAATTGAATTAATGAATAAACTGGGTTACTTATCATACGATAATGATAAGTGTAAAATGTCTTCTCCTTTAACCCTTCATCCTCCAAATTGATAAACTAGTTCCAGTGTACCAATAATTCACTCGATCTTGACCTCAAATGAAGTCAGATTATGGAGGACAAAACCTTATATATGTTTGACGTAAGAGAGAACATTCCGTTCTATGCCTGTTAAAAAGTCCTTGTGACACATTCCTAAAGACACAAGTCATCTCTGAGTTAATGAAGGGGTTAAGAAGGACTGAGAATCTAAGAGTCACAGATACTTCGACCATGTTCTTCCGTCCTCGATAAAAACTTCGTAGGTTACTACGAGTTGTTTATCTTCCAACCAACGAAAAAGGAGGCTCGTCGAGAGCCTAAAATAGTCTTTCAGTACTGGTATTGTTGAATTGTAAATTAAAACTTTTTCAATTAATCTTTTAAACAGTCTCTTATACCATCCTTTAATTTTTTTTTTTTTCTAAAAGTGAAAAGAATTGTATTTTTGTTTCAATGGAGATCCTTTGTTTCACGGTTTTGTTTTTATTAAGTGATTGTCCGATCCTTATGTTGAAAGACAAATTCGGTGTTGAGTGTAGTAAGTGGCTAATGAACTAAAGAATGAAGGACTGTGAAAACTCTATCCCACATATACAACAAAGGTAGAATATCCTTCCTTTTATCGTATATAAAAGGAGTTCAGTTTCCCTTACAACATTGTTAAGTCAGGTCTAGAACCGATAGACCGATGGACGACTGAAGATGGGATCTTGACCACGAGGTTGTAGTATACGAGGGTACGGAGGTAATCGATGGTGTTAAACCAACCGATGATGTTAAACCAATTGAATTATAGAGATTCGGTTTGTGTGTCTGAATTATTATAGATGAAACACCCCTAATATTTCTAATTCCCTCTATTATATTTACTTTCGAGGACCCTTGTGTAGTTGTCGTGTCAAAAATGTCCCCTCAGCAGACAATTGACACTTAATTCTGAAGATATACCGTATGTATAAAACAACAACGATAAATTTTAAGAATGTAAGGAATTTTACAGTTAAAATATTGGACCGATAGATTTTCTCCAAATATTTGAGAAACCCCCTTTCCTTAATTATCCTTTAATTAATATAAAGAAATGTGTCATATAAAAACAATCGGGATAAAAACCCCCTTCACAATTAGACAATTAGTTTATGTGGGAACGGGAACCTTATGTAAGAAGAGAGACATTGAGAGGAACAAGGCACAAGACCCCGTCCTTATCAACGGGGTAACTTTGTAGTGGGATAAGGAGTGATACTTTAGATGTAGAGGATAAATTTCCAGATTTCATTAAATGATCCAAAGTACATTTTGTTCATTTACTTTTAGGAGGTTTCTAAGACAATTTTATTCATACCCCCTTGACTCGATTTTAGTTGTGGACTCAATTTTAGTTATGTCCTGAACAGTCTTGGAAATGAAGTACCATAAACCGGAACCGTGAGGTTTGTACCGATCCTTTAAAAAAAAAAAATTAGTGACCTAATGTTGTGAGAATAAAGCAGGGTATCTGATAAGAGAACCTTAGTCACATTCTCATGGTTTGAAACCCTTTACGACCGTCTTAGTCATTAAAAGTTTAGATCAAGGTTCTTTAGGAACTCAAAGTACTTCCATAAACTCTTTAGTTCCCTGTCTCTCTGCTACCTGATTCTTCCTGAGACTGGGTAGTGGTTCCGAAGTGACTTTCAGTACGGAAAAAATAAGACATTTATAACTCGTGGAAGACTATAAAGGTAACCTCTTATTTTCCTTACACGAGAATTTTGTACGAACTTTATATAAGTAATATACACCTTGACCCTATTCTCTAACACCTTGACCCTAATCTCTAAGGAGATATATACGTATAACGTAATGTGGATGGCATCATGTGACGTATATTTCACGGAAGTCTTTTGCAAACCGTTTGCTTTCTCAAACGAATTATCTACTACGATAGAGATTTCATTTGTAGACTGTACGTCCAGCTATGTCTCGATAAAAACTTTTAATAAGGTTTTTCCATATTCATTAAATTAGTGACATCTTTCTTTTCTACTGTCTATTTTTTGACCTTATTAAAATTCATTTAAATATGGCAAAACGGGGTGTAAGATTATTCCGAAACAGCGATTTCTTGTTTTTGCTTTTTGGTTAAAGTATTACTGGTCTGTGAATCACTAGTATTTATCCTTTACCAAAGAAAGAAGAGACATAGAAACAAGTAAGAAAGGGGACTTTCTCCCAGTGGAGACAAGAGTCTCCGATCATAGACTTCCTGTTTGAACATATTGGTCTTAGTCCTTACTAGACCCAAACCCTTTTAACACGTCCGGTGTTGTTACAACCTCCTGGGATGATTTGTTTCTATTCAAAAGCCCCGACTATATGAGAGACGAAGTCACCTTCCCCATCTTTCTGGCGGAAAGGATGAAGTTTCATCTTCGTGAAACTTCATCCTTTCCTCGTATAATCTGGAACGGACCATTTGGACAAGTCAATTCGTTTCTCTGTGTCCTCGATTCCGACTTGTCCCACGTGACGTAAATGAGTCGAAAGACTTCAGTTTCAGTAAAGAGGGTTGTTCCAAGTTTCGAAAAGTTGGGACGTTTGAGTTGATACGGAACTCTTCGCAGAATGTGGAAAATTTCAGGTCACTTACGAGTGACTACGCTTCCTTGTTTTCAAAATCCAGTGACGTCTAATTTACTTTTATACCTTTCCTTTGTATGTGTACCGGGTCAAGTACCCGATAACACTTTCGACATGAGTCAGGTGATAGAAGTGACTATCTCGTCGAAGACATACCTAGTGTCTACCAAGGGTCAAGTCGGTCTGGATAATCTTTCCTTTTGTTTGTTTCTTTCTAAATGAAATCTTTCGTAAACACCGAACCTTCTTTTCGTACAGTATTTCACAACTTCGGTCTCTCCTGTGCGTGTCGTCTGAGTGGATTACATAGCGTAAACAGTACCCGAGACGTCTATAGGACAGACTTTCGTTTCGTGTGAACGAAATCCCGGAACTGTGGGTTGTCATTTGTGGTTATGTTCGTTTGTGAGGTCGGAAAGTCCATAAGTGTGGTGGTGATGCAATCCCTACCCCTCCCTACTGGTTTTCGATCAATTGTCTCGGTCCCCAAACGTAGTTTTTTAAATACTTAGTGACCGAATATCTAATTTTCGATGTAACTCATCAGAGGACAGTTGGTCCCATCGGTTCCCGTTTACTTTTAGAGAGGTGGGTCCTAAAAGGAGTATGGAACTTTGTTCGCTAAGATGAAAGACTTTTTTGTAAGACTCTTCCAATCTTTACGGAAAGTGAATTCAAATCAATTACAAAAACTGGTATTGTTTCTATCAACTACCTTCTGTGTTGATCCGGTCGTAATTAAGACATGACAGACTCGGTGGTCCCTTCGGGTTCCGGTCGTATGAAGAAAAAACGGGACGTATCGTAAAATTTATAAAACTTGATCTTCGATGGTAAATTTTTGATCCTCGTAAGTGTAAAAGTTTTTTTTTGGTTGAGTAAAGACCGAAGAATGGCTTAGTGTTTTCGACCGTTCTGACATACATATAAGACGTGTCATTACTGGTCGAGTTAGACTTACCGTCGACGGGGAGATATTCCCGTGAATGAAAGTCCTGACAGATTGTGTGAATAACGGATGAACCATTGATACCCAATCACCAAGAGTTCGTCGACACTGACAGGAGAGGGGGTGCGTGGGAGTCTCTCGTAGATCGTTACAGACCTGTCATCAAACCGACAGTGTCAATTCTCCTCCCTCTCGACGGTCATATGTTATCCATCTCTGTTTCCTACGACGGTTGGTGGGGCGTCCCGTCCCGTCATAGACTAGGTTTTGCGGTCATCACGATTTCGACTTTTTGAGACCTGATCCCCGACCGATCGTCGTTATGTGTTGGAATAGGGTAGTTGCACTGGTCTTTGATTTTCTGACCTTCCTATTCTGCAGGTATATGGAGCAATGTTCTTGGCGACATAGTACGACCTAAGGTGGACCTACCAAGAAACTTACGACGGTGACCGTTTTCAAAAAATTACAACAGACCCGTAATTTTCTATACCTTCCAGGAAGGATTTATGTCTGTTCTTAATACCAACTAGGTGACATGGTTGTAGTTAATCTATACGGTAAATCCTATGTCTCTCTTCTTTTTTCTTTATTTTGAAATAATGGACAAGTAATACTTAGTGTTGATTCAAGTGTTATTGTTATAATTAATTTAAAGGTTATGAACCCAGAAATATCTATCTCCGATGGACATTGGCTCTATTTAAAAAGTCAATTAACACTTAAGAAACATTCGTTATTCGTTTAGTGAAGAATGCGACCAGAGGTACCGAAAAATACCAAGTATTTGTATACGTAAAACCTCAACATTTAAAAGTAAGTCAGTTGTTTATAAAGAATTTTGAGAGAAACATTTTACGTATCTACCGTTAAAGTCTCTCATTTATTTACTCTCGTTCAAATTTAAAGTTCCACAAAAGGTTCCTTTGGTGTAACAGTGCATTGAATCGTCAAGAGTCAGGGTTTTGTGACCTATAATTGAAAACTACCTCGTAAAAGTAGGGTCACCTTCGACCTGACGGTAAATACGTTAGAGTGTACCCGTTGTTCGAACGATTATGACAACTACATGGTTGGTAAATATAAGAGGTATTAGACCATTGAAAAAAAAAGGAGGTAATAATGGCAATTAATGATCTCGATGTGGGTAACTTACGAACGACACCTGATCTAGGAACGATTTTTGACGTATACGGAAACATAAATCAGGGGTATCGTTGTGAGTTTGATCCATACTGGTGTTAGAAACGAATCGTTTACTCTTTTTACTCCGAGTCTCTTCAATTCGTTGAACAGGTTCTGATTGGTCTCTCACCATTTATCGTCTCGGTCTAAAAAGTTCGTTCTAATTAAACTGGAATTCAGGTACGAACAGTAATTTTAAGAACTGTCTAGACTTGAATGCCCCATCTTTACCTCAACAGACATTTTCCGTACTGATCCAAAAAGAAAGGGAGGTGGTCTTATCCTCTCCCGACCCCGTGTTCCCGGACTTGGACTTCTTCCCCCACTCCCTCTCACCCCCCTTCTCCGTCCACCCACCCCCCTACTCCTTGTATCGTCTCACTAAGTGTTGTGTCCACTTAAGTGTCCCTTTCGTGTTCCTCTTGGTGTCCGGTATCTCTCCTTTCTTCTTTGAGATTTACCTACAAGGTTTTCCCGTCGAAAAGTATACGTAAACCCCTTACATTATGTTCATCTAAAGGCAAGTTTATTTGATCCCAGTCAGATAATTTTCCTTACGATCGGACTCCGAATTTTACCTACTTCCGTCTCGTATACCTGATAATACCCTGTTAGAGGTTATAAAGTTCTGTTATCCTTATACATTTTGGTATAATGTATACGAGGTAGAGACTTTTTTATGTGGGTATGTACAAACGAATTCTTCACAGATCTCGACGTAACAGGTTGTACCACCGGTGAACGGTTCACCAGTGACTTGTTGACTTTACACCGAACAGACTTGACTCTACACAAGACTCACACTGCGGGTATGGCCCGAAATTTCAGAATGATACATATGACAGTACATTCTTAACTTAGCGGTCAGGTACAGACTGCATCCCACGTCGAACGAACCCCGACCACGTACCCCTACTGGGTCTCTCTACAACACCCCTCCCTCCACCCTCCCCCCAAGTACAAACCCTTGCGTACATTCTTAATTACTAAAATTTTAAATTTTTTTTTTTTTTTAATTTTTTTTTTTTTTTTTTCAGAATGATACCTCCTTTTGAGTAGAGTAATTATAAAAACTTTATTGTAAATCTATATTTTTTTATGTACTAATTTTAACTGAAAAGAACAAAGAAAACACACACACCAATTGTTTTAAAATTTAATGTAAGTGGATACAAAAATTTGTACCGAACGTAGTATAAAGATAACCTGTCACGACCAATCTTCGTACCCGTTTATTTGAACGGTGTATCCACCGGAGACCCTCTGACCCATCCTCTTTCGTGAATCCGAAAAGGGGATCAGAAACCTAGACGAACCAGACAAAAAGATAGTACGTTTAAATAATGAAAAAGTTAAGTTTTACCCTTGTCTTTTTAAGTTTTAAATTCACTCTCTAAGGATTCGGAGTGGGGTTTTGATGAATTAATTTTTAGGACCCCCGTCCCCTATCTCGGTAAAATGATTCGAGGTAGTCACTGAGACTAAGTGTTGGTCCCTGGTTTATTTACAGAATGACCACTGGGTATGGACCGACACGGCCAAGTGTACAGTTTCCCGTTACTAAACCTCTTCGTCTGTCCGACTTCCAGTGTACGTCAGAGATTCGATGCAAAGACCGAAATGTACTAGTACCTGTTCGTTGAGTTGAGGATACTCCAAGTCAAAAGAATAGTTGTTTTTTCCTTACTGTTAGATGGATCGCCTCAACAGTCCTCCTAATCTTTACTACGGAAAATTCATTCTTCATGTAACAGATTACGTCTTATTTGTGATAAATATGAGTAATAACAGTAACAATTGTCGTCAGTTACTTATTAGAATACAAGAGAAGTCAGTGAACGGACTTGACACCTTTACGGTCGGGACTTACTAGGAGGTTTCGTGACCCACCTTTGGGTAAGGGTTTCCGTGTAAATCTTTGTAGTATTTAGTGGATGAAAACTTCTATGAATGTTAACTGTAATTTCAATTTTATATTACAACTTCCAAGCGGGGTACCATATTTTGGTAAGACAACAGACGATGGTGGTAGTGAAGATGTTTGGCACCTATCCTATTTTTTGCAAAACAAGAAGACACCCAGGGGAAAAGGGAACACGACAGACAAAACGATGGTAACCGTCCTTCGCACGAACACCACTTCGACGATAAATTGTGCCGGTACAGTAGTCGGTCCGATGAGGAGGGAGAGGTAGAAGAACAGGAGCAAAAGGAGAACAGGAATGACACTGATAAAGACACAAGACGTTGTTTAGTCTACCGTACGTAATGTAAAGCTCGGTGTAGATAAAGTATGATTTAAATTAAACTGTCCAGAATTTTACTACGGAGACATCAGTTTAATGTATGTTTTTAGTTCAACATGGGCGATACCTGAGAGGTCCATTTTGAGTTAGACACGAGAGTAAATTTACTGATTTCTGAACTTTAGTCGGAAGGACCTTCGAAGGTACAACACACACACACACACAATCAACGAGTCAGTACAGGTTGAGAAACGTTGGGGTACCTGACATCGGGTGGTCCGAGGAAACAGGTACCCTAAGAGGTCCGTTCTTATGATCTCACCCAACGGTAAAGGAAGAGGTTCCTTTGAAGGTGTTTACGAGTGCATTTACTAATCTTTTAGTCCGGACTCAAATCCCCTTTGTTAACGAATAAGAGAAGTAAACCATTGTTTTCAGACTGACCCCAAATTCACCAAACATAAGTAACAAGAAACGATAAGTGTCTCATTCCCGGCTGTTCCGTCGATATCTCGAGATCCCTTACCTCTACCTCTACGAAGTACATGTAGTGAAAAGTGTCAGTTACTCTACGTCACACTTCCCCGGACTCGTCTTGCGTTCCATTATCTGTCATGTTTCTTGATGACTTTTACGTACTGTCCCATAATAAGATAATGGTATAAGTTAGTGACATTATGTACTTTACATTCTTATCTCAGTGACGACAAGTTACGAATGTTTAAAAATTAATAAAGTCCCGAGTCAATGCCTTCACCTAATATGAGTCTCTCATACTTATCCATAAACCCTGACACATTATGGTCTACCCGAGAGGAGTAAAGACTAAGATCGGATTCATGGAGAACCTAAGATGTGTTAGAACGTCGACTTTCACACCAGGTACCTGGTTGTTGTAGACGTTGGGGACCTTCGAACAATCTTTATATTTGAGAGTCCAGGGCGAGATCTGGACTATTTAGTTTTAGGTGTAAAATTGTTCTAGAGATTCACTAAATATAAGTACAATGTCAAAACTGTTCATGATCAAAACTTGGACCAAACTCCGAACACAACGACCACTTTTATAAGTCAGTAGTTGGTGTGTTATTTGTTTTATTCGTATTTTCACGGACGGTTTTATAGGAAACTCATTTTTGTCTTGAATTAGTCAATAGAACGGTTAGTTTAGTATTTACACAAAGTTTCGAAATTACGGTGATTAGACATCAGGTTTATCCGTTGTCTTAACGTGTTGATTCTTTATACGAAAGGATTTTGTGTCAATTACCTTAAATAATGTGGTCATTATTGTTGTTCAATTTCAAAATCAGGAAAGTATAAACTCCCCGAGTTTATAAATTGGTAATATTCGATAAAGATTTTGTTAGTTAATCCGGTCGTACACATAAAACGGATTCATCTGACAAAATCACCAACAATTTTGTCGCTATAGTCAGGTTTGACAGTTTGTTCAATACACACCACGTCGAAATCTATTACACTGGTCGGGATTCGGACCATGTGTCATCCTAAGCTGTAGTCTGATGAAAAGAAGGTCAGAGAGAAAGTTCTCGTAAGTATATACATACACACACGTGAGTCAACGAATCTGCACAGGTCAAGAAACACTTGATTACCTGACATCGGCCGGTCTGAGGAGACAGGTACCTTAAGAGGTCCATTCTTATGACCTCACTCAACGGTACGGGAAGAGGTCCCTTAGAAGGACTGGGTTCCTAACTGGGGTCCAGAGGACATAACGTGCACCTAAGAAATGTCAAACTCTGTACATTTTGTGTATCGATATTTACAAGAAGGTTCAGTACGAAATCGTACTATACAACACGAAAGTAAAAGTAAATAGAGTTTCATGAAGGGTTGAAGAAACTAATAAGTCCTCACACGATAAATGAAAGGTTTATATAAACTCAAAGGGTAAAAAAGACAATAACTAAAGGTCAAATTAAAATGACATCAGTCTCTTCTATGAGACGTAATGAAGATACTAAAATTTAAATAACTATACAAAATATCGAAACGTATACCAAATCAGACCTCTTACAAGATACTCATGAAGTCTTATTACACACGAGACTTCATCTCACAAGATGTTTATAGACAATCCATATATCAACCAAATGTTACAACAAGTTCAAAAGATAAATAATCAATTAGAAGAGGAATCGATCAGATAGATGATGACTTTCATCATAACTTCAAAGGTTGATAACGACAACTTAAAAAAGAGAGAAGTAAATATAGTCAAAAACGGAGCGTGTAAAGTCACGAGACTATACTCTACGTATAAACAAATATTGACGATTTATAAATATTACTTACCTGGGAAAATGGTGATATTTTGTAAAACTATTTGGAATAATATAGTCATTTCACTTCATTCGAACAGTGTTTTCGGTTATTTAATGTACTAAGGTCAGTATACTTTAAAGATCTTGTCCGTTGAGATATTTCTGTTTTCATCTAATCGACGATTCACGACCTCCGTCCCACCCCTGGAACCGTCCCCTCAACTATCGATTACCCATGTCCCAAAGAAAAAACTCATTATTTTTACAGGATAATAACTGACACTACCACCAACCGTGTATTGTCACTTGTGTGACTTTTAGTGCCCTGTGAAATTTGCCTACTTATCATACCATACACTTAATATAGAGTTATTTCGACACTTCTTTTCTTTTATACAATGAATCAAACACTTTTCGTTTATTAGAAATGAATGACAGAAGGTATTTATAAAACTGAATTTTCTAAATAAATCTCTCTTCATATTGATGTCGTTCTTTTTATGATTCCTTTATGGTATATCTTAAGTGAGAAAGCTGGTGTATCTTCTTAGTAAAGATCTCTTAGTAGTCCCCCATGAACCCGTACCCTTTTGGACACTTATTTAGTCCGTGATTAACGTTTTTTTTCATGTGAATTCATCGTTTCAACTTTTTTAATTCCGTAATTAGTGATTTTCTCTAAAGATTGTTTCTTGTCTTTATTACCTCTTATTGAGTACGTTTAGGATTATGTGGACCTTCTGTAAAGTAAGCGTTGATTAGAAACATAGTTTCTTTGTTAAATCATACGATATATACCATATTTTTAGGTCCTTATTTTAATACAGAAGTCTTAGTTTTTCTTGTATAAGACAATGTATGAAGGGGTCAGAAAATGGGTAGACTGGAAAATACTCAATCTTATAAATAACTGGATTAATCGGGTTGATTAAAGATGGTGTAATTGGTAAAATCGTCCGTCAAAACTTAAACCGAAATGTTTCTGATTCTCGAAATTTCTAAGTTTGTAAGTGATACTGATGTTTAGGTTCTTGTAAAAATGACTCTTACCTTTTTGGTCTGCAAAATTGACCATATAGACGAGTTGAGAGAACGGAGACTTATCTTTGACAATTATAGTCTCTTGCTAAAAGTGGTTCCCTGTGTGTAACGGTCCTATTTTTCATTCAGTAAGTGTAAAGAGAAATCACTGGACTATCGTATTACCTTACTTCGAATCATAAAGTTTAAACGTTACAGTGAAACGATTATCAAAATAGTCTTACTCGATGTATTACTTTAAAGTGGGATCATCTTTCGTGTCATATTTACTAGTCACATAAAAACGAGAAGTAAAGTGGGTGTATTTCGAAATATAATGGTGAAAAATTATTCTATATTAAAATATGATATTTTAATCATAAAAATTTCATATGTCAAGTTACCAAAAACCACGTAAATATCTGGACACATTAGTAAAGACGATGGATTAAAATCTTATGGACATAACGGTTTTCTTCTCTGGGACATGGGTAGTTCAATAGTGAGGAGTAAGAAGGAGAAGGGGAGTCAGAAACCGTTAGTGACTGGATATAAAACAATAGATACCTAAGCGAAAATTATGTTTACGTCAGTACGAAAATTATGTTTACGTCAGTACGAAGAAAGTGAATCGTGTTACAAAAGTTCCAAGTAGGTACAACATTGAACATAGTCGTGCGTAATGAAAAACAACGGTAGATCATAAGATGATATATCTACATAGTGGAAAACAAGTAAGTAAGTAAGTAATCACCCGTAAACCCAAGATGTCAAGTTGACTTATTACAACGGAATTTATTCGTACGTGTTAAAGAAAGACACTGATACTGACCTAAAGAGAGATCCCTCTTACTGACAAGAAAATTTTTTGTAAAAAGACCGAATTTTTATTAAGATTTCTGTTCGACAAACATGGGAATTTACTAGAAAAGACTTAGTGAAGAGAACCGGAATCAAAAGACTGGAGAAGTTACCCAGATACTTATCGACAAATGTGGGAATTCCCATAAAACCCTGAATTCTTTCACATATTTTTTAATGAAGGTTTAATGTTTGACTTAAAATTTTAGAATAAAAAAAATATAGATAAAACACGTTTCGTGACCGGTTCATTCAACTTTATTTGTTGTTGTTTTGTCTTTATTCTGAACCCTTCCTAGGAATTTTTGTTTCATAGTACTTTTGAATTCTGTCATAGTTATAATTTTTTGTACTGTCGATTTTTATAAACGAATAAATGACCGTTTTTACAAAATTTACTTGAAGTAAAGTGTAACGGTACGGTATTTTACGTATACTGTAATGATTTGTTGACCTTAATAAAATCTTTTACTGTAGGTCCAGACCAATAAGACTCAATCAATGAGTGACTCACGAAGGGTGGGTGACCCCGACTCGATTCCTCAGAGCTTACAATTGTAATTGTCGACCCTTCAATTAGTAACGAGAGATACAAATATACCAAATAGTTTTAAATTGACTTAAAAGGAACTCCGTGACTCGGTGGAAAACTGAAGTACCAGATTCACCCGTCCCCTTAGTGTCGTGTCCTGGTTTCCCTTCCGACCTCACGGCCCTGAAATCGTCCAGAGGAAAGACGAAGAGGTCCTGCACTGTCGGTCTTCCTTCACCTGTCCCCAGGCGTCTCCAAGGTGTGGACGTAAGACCTCGGTCTGGTCGGGACCAAGTACCAGGACGGAATCGTACCGAGATCGACGGGGAAGAACCCGTTAAAGGATAGAATTTCCAAGTCAAAAGAGTAGGCATTTTTCCCCTATGATTGTCGTGTGTGAAATTGCCCATTGACACTGCCAATTTTCCCTTTTATGCTTTTTATGGACAACGTGTCTTACACCGAGTATCCTTTCGAGGTAACTTATGAATGTATCCTTAATAATCAACAATAACGAAATGATCATCACACGTTTTGTCGAGGAGAAATATTTAATCTTACAACTGTAGTCTCAAAGAGTTTGTTTTGCTGAAATAAAAACCTTCTCAGAAGATTTCCTTTCCTCCCTCCCTGTCCTCCTTCCTTCCTTTCAGTATTTCTGGTCGGGGGACAAGGGAACCTTGAACGTTAGATCCATTCTCCGCGTACGTCTGACTGCACCCTTCTGGGTCAGGTTCTACATTACTCTACGTTTGTACGGTGTTTGTGAAGGCGGAGAGTAGACCGAGGTTTCTGACTATCGTATGTTGTTTGTTTTACGCCTTCGACTCCCGTCGAGGACGGGAGACAAGATCAGTACAAATTCTAGATGGGAGTTTCTCAATGAGTCACTTTGGCGGTCTCTGTCTGAGCCACTCTGTCCTTGGTGTCAGATGACCCTAGCCTCCTTCTACCCATTTGTTCGTGTTACATCCCTTCTTTCTCTATTTTGTATTTTGTTTTTATCGGTATTTTGGTTACTTATATTTCTTGTTACACAAAGGTCTTTGACCTACCCCTTCCTTGATTCCCTTCCTTAACAAGACACATATATTTAAAGATTTCGTATACTTACTTTTAGTAGTTCTGAATTAAAAAAATTCCCATGAGTCAAACTATCGGATTTTTTATTGTCACTTAAGGATCTATGAGATCTCTCAGTGTATGGGTTTACACAGGGTAAAGAGGTCTGTTTGACAATCAAAACCCCCCCCCCCCCCCCCCCCCCCCACCTCCTTACCGTACGGGTCAGGTTGTAGACACACGAGGTGTGTGTCCCGATCCCCCTGTTCCCACGTTTCCCGTCACCGCCGTCTCTAAAAGGAAAACCGACCGGTCTTGGAAATACCTGTTACAAAGGGGTCATCGCCAAATACCTTGCAATCAGGGTCTTCTATAAGGGGTTTTGTTCGGTTCACCCAAACGTTTTATGAAATATGTCGTAAATGTAGACCCTGAAAGAGGTATGTGTAATCGTAAAATTCTCGAGACTCTTCAGAACGTCTTTTCTTTGGTCAGATGTGAAACAAATAGGTACCTTAGTCCTTTTAATCCCCTAGGTCCGGTTAAATACTCCTCTAACTTTCAGGAACTTTTGTCTTGTTCTACTTCTCCTCACATGACTGCCTGGAAGGAGAGCCCCTCTCTTCCTTTACGGTAACTCTCTTCTGATAATCTTCGAAGAACGTCAAGTTCCCCGACACTACTCACCAACCACCACTCACCACCCTCCGTATAGACTCCCAGTAGTGTGGTGGAAGGTTCCCGGCTCACGGAGGGGACAAGACCCCTCCATTTAAACGACTGTGTCCACGTCTTCGACTCTGACAACGGGGTTTCCGGGACGACGTAGGAGGGTATAAGTCGTAGGGGGTCGAGGAAGTTGATGTACGTCATTGATGCTGTTGTGACTGATGTGATAATGTTATTAGGACCGAGTGTAAATTCGAAAGGTGACACGGTTCGTGATAACTTTCGTGAAATGTACCTGATTGGACTAGCAAGGAGTGTCGTGATAATCGAGGTAGAGTATTTACTAGTTTGACTCCGTGGGAACTTTATTGAAGTCTTTTATAAATTTTGTGTAGATAAACTTTATCGTGTTACGACTTGTATGGGTCCGGACATAAAATATCCAGAATCTCAAACAAACCAAAACGATAATTATAGGACTTTATCTGAGGATCCCTTTACAACCAAAACTGAGTAAGGTAGAGACTCGTTATTCCCCTCTACCCGGGAAGACGGGTCGTCCCAGGGTCGACAGATGTCAGTGGTACGTGAGAGACGTCGGACGAAGGTTACCAACAAAGAAAACACTGTACTGCACCCTAGAAGGTCCGGTCGTCAGAGGTCCTCTTTATTTTACACTCGGGGAGTACCTTCTATTCTTAAAGGTCGTTGGTGTACAATTTCTCAGTTTTCTTTGTCTACTTTAATTAAAATTACTATATAAGAAATTTGGATTATGTAGGTTTTTATGACCCAACCGGTTTTTCAAGTAAGCCCAAAAGGTCGGGTAGAATGTCTTTTTGGGTTTGTTTAGAAAACCGGTTGGGTTATAATAGGAAAGTTGTCCGTCGTGGTTGCGGTAAAGTTCCCGAGACCTCGGTGCACCTCGATAACGGATACCATGTCCGACCATGTAGGATCCGTAATTCACAAACGTCATACTTATGTCCTCCGTGGCACTACACGACGATTCTCAAACCCTCAGTCTCTCTGGATATAACTTTAGGATCAAAGACACGTAAATTAGACCCTGGAATCCGTCCAGTGACTTCGGGAGACCCGGAGTTAAAGGAGTAGACACTTTACCTCTATTACTACTAAGAAGGAGTGGTCCCACCATCCTTCCCAACTTAGTGAGTCATATGTCCCTTTCATGACTTTATCTCGGACCACGTCTCATTCGCGATATCTCCATAACCGGTGCCCTTGAGTAATGATTCCAACTCGTCGGAAAATCCCGACGACCTTATTTCCCCGAAGACGATTGTAAAGACACATCGAGGACCACCGGGACACTACGGGTGTCATCCAGATCCATACCGAGGGTATAGTGTCTGATTTTCCGTCAACCCGACCTCAGGAAATTTTTCCGAAGATTTGTTGAGGATCTCTCGTATAGAGGGTGTAAGGAAACTATGTGGTCAGAGGGTCAAAGGTCCGTTGACTCCTGTTCAAATGGGTGATCCGGGCGTCGTCTTTGAGAAGTAGTACTACAGGTATAAGACCGGTGGTACCAGGACTCACGACCATTCCTGTGTGACATGAGACGAGTGTCGAACTTGAGTGGTCCCCGGGAGGGTTGGTGTCCGGTGGTCGGGCGTCGTGGAACCGGGTCGAGTATATAAGTTAACGATATATAAGTCGCGAACGACACTGTTGAATTAGGAAATTCACTTAATTTTCGGATTACAGAAAGAGATATCGGAACTATATCGAAAAATTTACGAGAGTTATCAAATAAGTATCAATATTGTGAATGTTATGTGGGTCACCGTGATGGTTTTAGGGTAAACTCAACGTGGAGACTTGTAGGAGAGAAAAGTCCGTGGTACGTAACTAAATACAAAATAAAAATTTAAAAGGGACTAGAGGTCGGACCTTTCTCATATCCTTTCTTCTGCAGATACAAACAGGTCCCGAGTAAAAAGGTAAGTGAAACCGAGGTTCTAATACTTAGGGAATTTTTAAGTCTCGGAGCTAGGAGAATAGGTGTTTCTGTCTCTTTTCTTCAAGAGATTTCAAGTAAGGTTATAACTTTTGACTACTCAAGAGTATAAAATATTCTATTTTCACTTTTTAGGACTTTTACTTCAGAATTCTAAGTTTTTAACGTTTTGGGTTGTGAGAAGAGAACCGGTGAGTCTCTCGTATACTTTTTTTACTGGTCACTATGTATCCCACCCGTGTATCTTCCTCTGTCTTATTGACGTTACCTCTCTCTGGTTCTTTTTTCTTTACACGATACGCACTACAATTTTTTTATAGTTCGTTCCCTGGTATATACATAGAGGTAAAGAGTGACGTTTCACGAATAAAACCTTGAGGATTGTATCCACTGTCAAAGATTTTTGGTAAAGATAAGAGATTAAACTGAACGAAGTGACCTTATCGTATTTTACAGTCCTAATCCTTTATCTGAATTTTCTTTTTTTTTTCGAGTATTAGTTCAATGGAAAGTTTTTGGTAATATGGTGGGTGTTTCGTGTCTTATCCTTGAAACGTCCTTTTACCTCAGTACAGAGGGTAAGGACAAAGGGGTTTTTACACACCAGTGTGTGTCGACTTAGAGTGTGACGATTGAAGACGAGACACACAGAGGTAGAGTGACAGGAGACCAAAAGAGACGACACACGTGTATTACACTTCATCTTGTGTCGACGGAGGAATCCTTAAGTCCCAAAGGAAACATTTACAAACGTAGGTAGTCCGTTCTCCTTGGATAAGGATAGTAATTGATGTGCCCGAACTTTAACTTTCCATACAAAGATCTATAGTCGATCTTTCTTTGTGTTGTTACAGGGAAAGGCAACCGTGTCTGTTACCGAAACTTATTGATCTGAATGTCTTCAGAAAGACTCAGGTAAAGAGACGTGGACACAGAACCTGTTTGGGATATGACGAGACAGATGATACGAAAGGACGTCGTAGTAGGGCACTGTCGTACTTTAGGTGTCTTGTACTTTACAAACGTTATTTATTCCTTCTGTATATACTTTATTCCCAGACGTTTACTTTTACTTTTTTTGTTCGACATCAGACCCTCTTTCATAAACGTTTGATGTAAAGACTATATCCCGAATATAGTCTTATATATTTCATGAGAAGTGATTGTGTTTTTGTCTACAAGGTTAAAAAAAAAAAATTCCTTACTTAAACTTGTCTGTGAAGTGGTATCTTTTATGTGTCTGCCGTTTATTCATGTAGTAATCAGTAATCCCTTTACGTTTAATTTTGACGTTACCCTATGGTGATGTGTAGATGATCTTACCGATTTTAATTTTTGGTTTTAGTCGGTTTATTTTATAACGGGTTTGGTTCACGACCACTTCTACGTCGTCTTGAAAATATGGGACAGTAACCCTGATGTTTTACCATATCAGTGGAACTTTTCGTCTACCCGTCAAAGAATATTTGAATTTGTATACGAATGGTATATTGAGTCTATAGAGTGAGGATCCATAAATAGGTTGACTTTTGCATACAAGTGGGACTTTAGACGTCCGTTTACAAATATCTCCGAAGTAAAAATTAACGGTTTGAAATAGAGAGTTGACCCACTATTTGTTTAGTTTCAGGTGGGTATGTCACCTTGTGATAAGTCGTTATGTTTCCCTACTTAATGACTACATCCGTTGTCACACATACTTGGGGGTTACTGGTACGAATTACTAAGGTTACTATACTGTAAGACCTCCGGTTTGATCTCTCTGTCTTTCATCCTCCCACGACGTTTCGTGTCGTCCTTAGTAAGAGATAGAACTAACACTATTACCAATGGACTGACATACGGTTTTGAACTTTTTGACATGTGACTTTTTCTACTGACAAAAGACTCATATTTATTATAGAATTATCCTTTTTTACTTCTTTTATGATCTTATATAATATATATGTATACATCATATATGTATCAAGGATTATATTACCTTTGATATAATATATAAAAGGTTATATTACCTTTTATTTTTATAAACATTTTTAAATTTTAGAATCGTCCCTTTAAGACTCCAGATAGGGTAATTAAATTTGAAAAGAGTGTGTAGTGTCCGGCTCACGTAAAAATTGTGGGATGGGATTGAGATGACAGTACACTCTAAACCCCTTAACTATTTTTTTTTCCTTCGTAAAACGGTTATAAACGGTGAGTAAATAAAAATGACGAAGAGTTTCAGGTGACAAGTGTTCATGTGTTGGTGACATAAAACTTAAAGGAGGACCAGGAAAGACACTGTACGTCTTACGAAACATGAATGATTACTAAACCCCAGCATGTCGTAAAGGTCCGTCTTCAGACCAGGTCTGTGTTCGTCTGAGATCGATGGGTGTTTATTGAATCTGTTTCTAAGATATTATTAGATTAGTAATGTTTCTTGGATTGAAACGTCTATGTTTCAAGTCCTTAAATTTGGAGGTTAATATAGAGTTATTTCTACGTTCTTTGTTTATAAAATTTGGAGTTGACATACTCATTTATCGTGAAATAATTTTGTTTACCCAAATCTACTTCTTTTGGGAGCATTCTTCTCTTGGTACTCGAAGAGGCTACAGAATGAGACTTTTCTGTCGGACGAGTCCACTTCCAGACTTTCGGGAGTTTAAATGGGATTCATGGAGGACGGTGATAGTCGGACATGTAGACTACCGACGGGAGACAGGGTCCAAAGACAACAAAGAATGTAAGAAAGAAATTTCCTGTACGTAGAATTGACAAAGTCCCCAAAGGACCCTTCTACTTGTTTGATCGTTCATAGACAGACTGGGAAAAGGAACTCTTACTTACCCGAAAACGTCTTTCCTTTTATTGACTCTAGACTACTGTCCACTGTCCCTTTCCGGGACAAACCCTGGTTTCCACTTTACCAGATGGGAGCCCGATAGAGACTTAGGTCTTCAAATAGTTTTCCCGAACGCCCTCCCCTGTCCTTTCACACAGTATGTAGTGCCTCTGGAATAAAGTGTAGGTTTGGATTGGACGGTAAAGTGAAAGTGTTGTCGTTTGGCCGAGAAAACCCAAAGTCTTGTGTTCACTCACTTTAAGAACTTACCATCTATTCCATCAGAGTCATTTATAACATTGGACTTCTAGAAAGATAACCAGTCAAATTTTATTTCTCCCCTCCTCCAAAAGTCCTCTGAGGTCTGTTTCCCAGTCCTTTTGTTAGATTATGTGGTGGAAAACGCGAGTTCCTTTAATAAGACTATTCACCGAGTAGGGACTACCGAAAGGAGAACGACACAAGATCCAAATCCCCGACTGGGACGAGAAAGTTTGACGACGTCCACGTGGGGCTAGAATCCCATTATTTCTTCTCAGTTTCTCACTTTCTTTACCTTTTCTATGTTTCCCAGTATCCCTCGTTTTGATTTTGATCTTTCTTTTGTCACTAACAATTGTTGTTACTGTTACTGTTGTTTTCTGTTCAAGGAATTCTCCGGATTGTTGGTCGAAGTCACACGCCTGGAACAACTCTCGTAGTAGATTTGTTTGCACTTTTCCGTAAACCCTCTGGTAGTTCTTTTACGATTGTGTCTATGACAAATCTACTATGCGTCAGTAATAATAACTAAGATAAGTGGTACTGTTTGTGATAGTGTCCATACAATCTTTTACATAGAAGTAAAAGTCTTTGTATCTCATAAATCTTTTACTGTACTATGAATCCAAATGAAATTGTTTTTCCTTTTTATTCTTCGTTTATACCCCTTTTTTGAAGAGTAGTAATTTACATCTACCATGTATGACCACCAAGTGAAATAAAGACGGACATGAAAAGAACTTCTACAAGTATTATTTTACGAAAAATTTTTTGTACTACTTTTAAAAAATTTTTAATCTACTCTTGTCCAGGACATAATATTCAAAGACAAAATGATGGGAAACGGTTAAAATGACCACACAATGTGATAATTAGGATTACAATTTAGTTTTATTTTCGTTATAAAATTATATTTACGTGTTTCTTATATGTCGACTCTTTTGTTCGAGTTCTTAAGTTAATAAATTTTGTCATGAAAAGACCATTAAATGTCTCCTAAAATCTTCAGTAACGACAATAACTGACAAATTATCTGTATTATTCTAGGTAGTTTTTTACATTATTTCCCCCCTTTCCGTATATTTCTACCTATTCCTTGTTTTTCTCCATTTACTTTTCTTTAATTCGGTTTTGTTATTTGGGGTTGACTTTTTTTAGGTAGAAATTTCTAAGGTTATCTGGAGCCCGAACTCCCAGTCGACAAAGCAGAAATGTGTTCAAGTAAGTACAGAGAACTCAAGTCAAAAAAGTAAACGTTTTACCCTTATTGAATGTGTAGAAGGAGGGCCCTTCGACAATATCCTGATTTACTTTTTGGGGTGTTACGTGAAAGTGTAACTGGTCGTGTACCAGGGAAGTCACACCGGACAAGAATCCGATTTTCCCTTTTCCTAGATTCCTCTCTTTTTCCGACACCCTTTCACCACCGTCCGACCGGAGAGTGTGTTTAGTGATTAATTGGTTGTTGGAGTCCCCTGAAGGGACCGCCAGGTCCCCAATTCTGATGGAAGGTTATGTCGTCAACGTCCTAGCTAGGGACAACTTCGATCCTAGGGTGTACGGAGAGTCGGTTTTTTGGTTTTGTATTTTGTCTTCGTTATAACGTTGTTTAAGTTGTGTTTGAAATTTTTATGATTTGTGTGTGTGTTTTGTGGTCTGTCCGAATCCCGGTCCGTCTTCATCTTCCAGTTGGTTTCGAAGACAGTGACGGACCTTGGGAGTTCGACAAGGTCTTAACAAATGAACTTCTGGGGAAGACTCCAGACAAGGAATGGAGACAGAGAGTGAGGTAAACCCGGGATGAGAGTCCCTTCGATTAGATTAGTCGATTAGATACGATTTAATAATTACCCTATGTGCTCCAATTACACATTGTTCACATATGAGGTTGTCTTCGTTCGACCTCTGTGTCCGAAGTACTCAGTAGTCTTGGAACCACCCTTAAGGTCCGTCGTCCGTTAGGAGAAGGTATTGTTTAGTCTAAGATCCTTACGTAAAATTTTTTAGTAGGGTCGTTTTTTTTTTTCAAGGTCGTTTTTATTAAGTAGTGTTTACGTTAGGTTAGTTGTTTCTCTGTCCGGCTTTTTGATGAAATCGGTCTGGTTCTGTTTTCCCAACACCTTTTACCATACAAATCCTCGTGATATTGGACGTTCCTGAAAAAGATACAGAGACAAAAGGATAGACGTTTTTACTTTTAACTCCATTTTTAATTTAGATTAGGTACCGTTTGTGAACATTGTCACAGACGGTACGTTATTCGTGAGTTGTTTGTAATCGGTGACAATCATAATAAATTTCTACTCTAATATATCTTCAGTTTCTCCTACGAGACTTTTGAACTCACTTTTTCCTAAAAAAATCTACCGTCGAAGGTAAACACAAAAGTCACTGCAAGCCGAGTGTCGTCTCGTTTGACCTTAGTCCAGACCTAAGTTCACAGTCCGGTCGAAGGATGGTCGACACACTGAAACCTGTTCTCCGAGTTGGAGTGACTCTACAATAAATGAGTTGGTATTTTATCCGATTATTATTGATGGGTTTCATAACTACTTACTTAATGCATACTGCTATATACCTTTCACGCATCGTGTCGCTAAGGTATCCGCAGGATATAAAAGGTCCGAAATGTTAACGTAGGAACCCTCGGGTTGGTTCTTCACTGTCATGTGAGATTATCCCCACTGTCCGTCTCCGGGATCGTGGATTGATTCTGATTCGGTATTATATTACCATTAGGGTAATATCAGGGTGTCAATCAATCATGTCGTCCGTGTTCCGTTGAATCGATCCACCTTACCTCAGAGTCGAAACTGGTCGGGACCACAGGGTTTCTTCATCGGTGTTCCGTCCTTAAAATAGACGGACTCATGACTCTAATAGAGTAGGGTTTCTGTTTTCTGCACCCCAGGACTGAACCGATAAACAGGGACCACTGTTCACAGAACCCTAATGTTTTATTAATGTACGGTGAGGGGGAAAATAAAATTTGATGTGAAAAACTAATACTTGATAATATCTTAGTACTGTTTTTATATTCTTATATTCGATTTTTGTATTTCTAACGGATACAAGGTTGGTTGTTCTTTATCAGGGAAAATTATAAAAACACGGATGACGAAGTCTAGAAAAAGAAATATGTACGTACGAGAGGGTGTGTGAGACAGTAATAAAATTTTTTACTCTAGTATGGGAGTATAATGAAGTAGTGAACACACGTGTGAATTATATAGATAAAGACCCAAACAATTGGATTTAGATACGGTAGTAAAAATTACCGACGTATTTTTAGGTGGTTTACGTCTGAAGTAGTTAATAACTAGATAGGAAGTTGGTTTCCGTGAATCCAGCAAAGGTCAGTGAACGATATTATTTGTTGTGGTCTGCGTCATATATTTGGACAAATGTGTTTACAGGTTAATGAAGGAATCTTCGCCGTAACTACCCAATCACTCACATGTTGCGAATTTAGGGAATTCCCTCTCGTTTTCTCTCTCGGAACGACTCTACCCTCCCACTCTCCCCGTAAAATCAATGTCTCTCAGACAGAAAATCCAGGTCCGTTTGTTTGAAAGACAACCAGAAAAGAGGACGGAAGGAGAGTAAGTGGACAACCCTTTGTGTAGAGAAAGTGACTGTTTTTGTTGATTTAGGAGAACGTATTTTAGGTCTCCGTTTATCGTCCGTAGACACTTTGTCTTGAACCCCACAGTAGACCTTTATGTTACGTTTCCTAGTCGTCGTTTCAAACAACGAAAAATTTTTCGTTGTTTGAGAGGGTTTGTCGAGGGTACTCAGATGGTGAGCCGGGGGGACCGCAAATCCCGTCCGTCCGTTAGTGGAGTTTCTGGAGATGATTCCTAGGTCACCCGTTCCCTGTGGTCAGTGTTCCTGGACGGTATTCTTTTTCTTCGATGGGGTGTGGGGTAGGACTTAGGACTCCTTGGATGTTTGTCCTACCTTTGGTGTTTGGTTCGTATCTGTGAGTTCACCGGTTGCCCGTGTATCCATCTACGTTGGTTGCTACCCTTTTGTCTCCGTTTCTGTGACTCGATTCCCTTTCATCGTTCTTTATTTTGCAGTTTTATGACGTAATCCATCTCTATTTATGTTTCTTCCCCGAGAATCGAGAATGAGTGACCGTCCCCGTGGTACCCCACAGAGAATAACCGAAAAATACTAGTCCAATGGTTCTTCGAGATTCGAATTGGTGTCCCTATACTAATTGAAACTCAAAACCATAAAACTTAGATTTATGGTTTATAAAACTCAGTGGTATGGATCGATACCACAGAATTAAAGATAAAAATACTAGTAATTTTTTTTTTAGAGGGTAAGTCACTAACAGATGGTAGACAGGGACCTCAAAAGTAATAAAGTATGAATAAATCAGGATGGATGGGAGAACCTCTAGGTTGGTCAGGTAAGACTTCCTCTAGTCGGGACCCTAAAGAAACCTTCCTTACTACGATTTCGACTTCGAGGTCATGAAACCGGTGGAGTACGCTTCTCAACTGAGTAACCTCTTCTGAGACTACGACCCTCCCTAACCCCCGTCCTCCTCTTCCCCTGCTGTCTCCTACTCTACCGACCTACCGTAGTGACTGAGATACCTGCGCTCAGACTCACTTGAGGCCCTCAACCACTACATGTCCCTCCGGACCGCACGACGCTAAGTACCCCATCGTTTCTCAGCCTGTGCTGACTCACTGACTTGACTTGCCTGGGAGAATCTTCCCTATACAATGAGAATGAAATACAAGATTTACACGAAGTCCAGTGTACAGATTGACATTTTTCTACCAAATTAGGAGTACCGTATCTCCTCAATGAGTTATTTATCAAGTACCGACTTACTTATTTACGTGTGTAATTACTTATTTAATACAACATCTGAGGAAAGATTAAGGTATTGTAAAAATGAGGTATTCTGAGGAAGATGTACAGAAAAATTGTCTTTAATAAAGTCTTAGGAAAAACTTTTAAGTTGTATATAATTGTTAGTTTTTACTCGTTCTGAAGATAAGGCAGACATCCTTCGTCACAGTGTCGGTGTCACGGGACGGGGGTCCTTCTGAGAGTATTAGGTCGTTGACTTCCCAATGTGGATCGAGTCGTCTCCCGAAGGTCCACGGACGAAGGTCCGAACCCGGTAGAATTTAAAACGTCCAAAGAACAACTTATAAATTCGTAGTGAGGACATTTGTTCATTGGATTGTGGGATCCGGATGTCAAACGAGTAGACCCATCTCGATCGTACAACTGGATCTCGATCAAAGAAGATCGAACTTAGTAGATAGTGAAATACTCTTCACTTCTACCTTTCGTCACTACCTCTACGTTTCTGTCACGGTCGATACCTGTCACGAATGACGGGCCTTAGGGTGAAATCACCCTTGAGAGTGTATCTTGACTTGAAAATTCAGTGAACCTTACAAAAAATTTGGGGTGACTAAGAAAGAACGAGGTAGAGTGAAGGGACGTTCTCCTCAAACAAATTTCTTAGATGTACTCCGAGGGTCCCGTGAAACTTTCAAATGGAGACTAATGGTTGGTGACGAAAACCCCCTTTAGAGACTTGGACTTACTTGACTATAAACGTAACCGGTCTATTAGGGACCGGTCTCCCTGAAGAGGGTGGGGGTGGATGAAAATGAGGGACACGGTTTCGAGGGATCTAAAACCTTCAAAGACTAGACGACCAGGTACGACGATTACCGACGACCACTTTGTACGGTACAAGGTTTCAAGAGAGGTTAACGAGACTCGAAGGACATAGACTTGCGTTTCTTCCGCACGTCTTCGTCGACCCTCTCTTTTTGGTCTCGTCGTGTCAGGTTGTCGTTGGAAACTTTCTCGGCTAGTTTTGACGGCCGGACGACTTAGTAGTGTGTCCCATTCCCTTCCCAGACGGTCTGACCAGTGGTCGTTCGTTTTTTGGTCTGTCTTTTGATTTTCAACCGTGACCACTAAACCTTCTACCGAGCCTCCGGGGTCATGTCTATTAATCTTGTGCTAATTCACCAAAACTTTTTAGAAAAAAAAGAAAAAAAGTTTTTTTACCATTTCTGTTGTTTTCGTAGAAAACGACAGGAGAAAGGAATGGAAAGGTCTAAGGGAGAGAAAACACAAAAATTGACTTGAACTGATACTGAACAGGAGACCAGGTCTTTTGGTTTACAGATAAATAAGACCATTAATTAAATTCTTTTACTTGGGTCTCCTAAAAACCTTACTGTCATCAGTTTTTCTGAAGAGAGAGAGAGAGTGAGTTTATGTGTGGACTTACATGTGTGAGTACATGTAGTGTCGACGTGTGTCGTTTCCGACGTTCCATTCTTTCCTTTAGTACCCAACAGTAGTGTCTGATCGACACTCTAGAATCCGTTCGACAAAGTAGAGACTTTCGGAGTCGAGGAAATGGTCTGTGTTACCTCCCCTCTGACCAAAGACTGAGTATCCCAACGACACCATTACTAAATCACTTCAGCACATCCGTTTCACGAAACGGGTTACGGTCATTTTTTATCCTGGTATTACTTATTATTTTCCGTCAAAAATTTTTTGTCACCAAACGAAAGTGAAATCCCTCTTCTCACAGTGTTTCACGGCTACAAGTTGTTTAACTAGTTAATTTTACAATAAATAGAAAACTTACATGTTATATATTCTATCTTCACCTTCTCTATATAAAGGAAAGAAAGTCAAGTCAAGTCAGCGAGTCAGCACAGGCTGAGAAAAGCTGGGGTACTTAGCGTCGTATATACGTATTTTATCCGTGAAGGGTCAAGTCTAAATCTTTCAGTCTTCAATTCCAGATATAAGAATAATCGTCCCGGTGTTTCTACATTATTTATAGAACGGTAAGTTGAACGTCAACCGACCGTCAGAACCATGGGACTGCTGACAAAGACTGAAGTCTGAGGGTAGAGATGGGGAACCGAGACATCTCTCAGATCTGTCTTGTAAAGTCAATACAAGGTTAATCGGGACCACCAATTCTTGTGTCCCGACTTACCCTATTTCGGCCTACTGTGTGGGATGTTGAGCCGAGATGGTGCAATGTTCGGTCACATTAGAAAATAATTTCCAAAGAGAAATCTTGATTATTAAGACCCTCTCTTCTCCTGTAGTGTGAGACGGTGTCACCTTCTTGGACTATATCTATGTTCTACTTTGTTCGTTAGTAAAATCCTTCTGGAAGAACCAGAACTTAAAACCAGAATAAACCTCTTTGGTCTTTGTGGGACTCTTTAGTGAATTAAACTCCTTCTCTGAATTTTTTTATTTCTTAGCCCCCTCCCTATGTTAAAATCTTTGTTATTTTTTCTACCAATAAAATTGTTTGTAGGATTTTGTGTCCTGGTTTGTATATGTACCAAAGATTTCTTTGTCCTGGTAGTCTCTCTTTATTCATCCGAAGTCTCTGTCACTTTCACACGAAGGTCTGACCTCTGACTCTTCGTATGTGGTCGTATTCGAAAGGTCACACGGGTCCCCTTTATATTGACTGTTGCCGGTTCGCACAGTCGTGGTTCGGAGGTTCTTAGACTGGTCCTACGTCCTTTTAGATACCTTCCATATATACGTGAGTCGACTGTGGACTCTCGCGTTCGGTGTCGAGACAAGGACATAAAGGACTTCAGTGTCTTGTAATCAATGTTGCTTCAACTAACTTTTTTTAAGGTTATTTGTATGTCTTCAAAAACACGGAAGGTAAACATTCTGAAAGAGTATGAACATGTAACAATTTTTTTTTTTTACAGGATTACTTATGTTATTGTTATCGGAGTTCTGTAGTGATTTCGAATTAGGATTTTTAGTCGTTGAAGTCGTTCTCCACCTAGACGGGTCTCACCCGAACTGCAGCGACGACATACTCAAGTAGAGGACGTGAACAGTGAATAATTGACACGCTGTGACCTGTTCAATGAGTTGGAGAAAAATCAAAGGTGTAGATATGTTACCCTTATATGGATGGACCGAACTTCTGACTTATTGTTTCTGTGACACTTGCCATCGAGAGACATCGGACACTTTATCGATGGAGAAACTCCGGACCGTTCATTGGGTCGAGTGTGTCGGTCCTAGAGACGAATTCGTTCTGCGTTTATGGACTCCACAGTGTACGTACGGCAGGACAGCGACCGAGAGACACCGCCCACGACACGGATATCTACTACACCCCAAACAAAACCCGGAGAAGTAGAAGAACAAGTAGTTACCTGTCATCACCAAGTTATTTTATTAGAGGTAGTACCCTGGCTTTACACGGGTCGACGTTTATTTCTCTCTACTCTCCAACTAAATTATATTGAATCGGTGACCCTCCTTTTCCTGTCACCTTGTTACGGTTCATTCACCACGGTAGAATGGGTTGAGGAAAGGGTACTCCCGAGGAATTCGACTTTTAGAATGACTATATGAACCTCTTCATCAAAAAAAAAAAAAATAAAAAAATAAAAAAGTGAGAGACGGTATAGTCATGGAATTGGACTCACCTGAGATATCTTGGACGATAGGTTTAGTCAGAGATTCTTTATAAAGGAACCACGAATTCGACTAAATATAAGTGAGGAGGTCCGACGACTTTCTCCCAAAGACACACAATTCTGTCGGACCTTTGTCTCTGTTCATAATCAAGGTTTCTCTTTTCGGATGAGATCTTTCGGAATAGGACTGAAGTTTTAGTCCTTCGTGTACAACCGGTCTTCCGTGAGTTCCGCCACGACGGTCCCTGTTACCGTCTCCTCGGAGAATAGTTGGGAAAGGGACTGGTGTCCCTCACTGGGTCCCATTCTGAAAGGTCAGTCCGACGGGTGCCAAGGTTAGAGTCACGGTGGTGAACGAGCGGGTGGAACCCATTCGAGGAATTGATGAGACTCAAAGTGCAAGGAACAAATAGTTACTCCCTATTTTTATAAATGACAGTGACACGTCTAATTTACTCTATTGCACACATTCACTTCACTTTCAACGAGTCAGTACAGACTGAGAAACCTTAAGAGATCCGGTCTTATGAGCCTCTTCCGTTACCGTGGGGTGAGGTCATGAGGACGGACCTTTTAGGGTGTCTGCCTCCTCGGATCATCCGACGTCAGTCAGGTACCCCAGCGACTCCCAGTCTGTGCTGACTCGCTGAAGTGAAAGTGAAAAGTGAAAGTACGTGACCTCTTCCTTTACCGTTGGGTGAGGTCGCAAGAACGGACCTCTTAGGGTCCCTGCCCCCTCGGACCACCCGACGGCAGATACCCCAGGGTGTCTCAGCCTGTGCTTACTTCGTTGAATCGTCGTCGTCGGTCGTCGTCGTCGTCGTCGTCGTCGTCGTCGTCGTCGTCGTCGTCGTCGTCCGGTCTTATGACCACACCCATCGGAAAGGGAAAGGGAAGAGGTCCCCTAGAAGGGTTGGGTCCCTAGCTTGGGTCTAGATGACGTAACGTCCGTCCAAGAAATGATCGACTCGGTGTTCCCTTCGGGTTTTACACACATTTCACGAATCGTTTCACTATGGAACAGTCCCGAACCTTGTCTTCACCGAAAACCACAACGTCTCACTCGGTCGGAGATTGGTGGTCCTATGTTAAACACAAACGGTTAGTGAGATTCCCAAAGTGCCATTGAGAAAGAGGAGGGGAAGGGTATATGGGTGTTAAAAACGTTTAATATTTACTTCGACGTTTCAACTTGGTGGGTTTCCTTTGTAACGTCCTCGTTATTTTTCAAGGGGTACGGTACGGTCACCCGTCACAAAATTCCTTTTTTTAGTTCGAGAAGAACGGAAGAGACACCAAGGAAAAGGGAATTACACCCCCTTTTCCGTTTCCGGTAATTGAAAGAGGACCTAGGTCTTTTACTGACAGGAACTTGTAATCACCGTGATAGTCGTGACTTCATAGTGTAAGGTGGGTTTAAGATTAGATGACTTAACTTTAGAGACCCCCCATCCATCCCGGGTTCATGACTGTAAAATCTTAAGAATCCGTACTGTTTCAAAAATTTCATGAACCGATTCGTGACCCCAAGGGTTTGGGTTGATTCACAGTTTTAAAGGACCGTTCAACTTTTGATTTAAATCTAAACTCTTTAATGGGATACATACGTCTAAACTATAAAGATTACCATTCTAGATTATAAACATAATTTTTTTTTTTTGAGAGGTACACCAAGTAGGGACTGAATTTCTGTTTTATCGAGACTGTGTCAGACCACAGTCTTATTCTCTCATTGACCGAAGGTCTCTTCTTCACTAAATTGTTCAAACGAAAATGGGTCCGTGGAGAGGGATAAAAGTTTTGTGTTGAGACCACGAGAGACTCGTGTCTCGTTCTTTGGCTGATGTCGTACACTTTCGATGATCTCTGTCCGGCGTTTATGACTCTTTCTTAGACCCTCGGGTAGACCACTTCCAGACCGTAGAAACTAATAATTTTCCCCTTTGACTCCAGGTCTCCGTCCTTAATTGAACAGGGAAAGTCACTATGTATTCGTCGACTTGTCAAGAGGACGATTTAGCCCTTGAGTCCATGGGACTAAGATCAGATCTCGGAAATTTTTTTTGTTTGTTTTGAGACTTTAAGAGAAATCCTTATGTCTAAGTCAGAGACCGGGTACCAATTCTCATACCAGTCTTCCTGACCTACCCTGGAGTCGAGACAGTGAACGATGGACACTTTGGTGTTCGTTCAGGGGTGGAGAGCTTCTAAGTCACGGGAGTTGATGTTTTACCCGAGAAAGTTCCTGACCCGACAACATTCCTAAATGTACTTTATGACGCGTGTATTTGGTGAATAAAATCATGTTCTGTGTCTTATTCTCAAGTCATTTTCCTTATATTTACTCTGGTTTAAGTAAACACCGACTAAGTGTTGTGTCAACAAACTTACTTCTCATTGGGAAAGAACCGATTCCACTGGTAAATAAGTTTATATCCCACATTCATGAATGATGTTATATATTTTCCAAGATGACGCCCTCTCTTTACTTAACTACGACTGGGACGGAGGGTCCTTTTCCCCTATCTTGTACATAACGTTCTCGGTATTATGTTCCCTCTCGTGTGATTTGGAGTTCCTCCCTCTCTCCATATACAAACACTTTCACCTCTCTCTACCGTCGTCAGACTTCCTAATCCTTCTCCAAAAGACCCTTGTTCTATACAATCAATGTGAAACTTTCTTCCCACACTAAACTCGTACGCTTCGACCAACTCCAGTGGATCATTTAGGTTTCCGGGTTTCCAATACTCTACCCTCCCTTTACTTTACACGTTTTTGTCAAACGGATTTTACATCCTAAACACTTCGTTTCGAACTGTCTACTCTGGTCTGTGAGACCTACATGTTTCCCCACTCCTCCATGTGACCGTTACCGGAATTCACGGTCTGCCTTCTTAAATATCAGTAAGTAATCCGTCACCCCTCCAGACACGTCATTGACTTGTCCCATCGCTACACTAAAACGTGGAACAGTAGTAATTAGATGTTCGTCACACACCGTCCCTAATTTCTCTTTTCTGGTCCTCTTCTTCGGTCTATCTTTATAAAGAATCTGTAGTCGGGATCACTCTCTCCTTCTCTCTTCGTTTCTCCAGACCTCCATCTCATCCCTACGAGTCTTGTCCACTCTTTGTGTAGATTCTTCCTAAAGTCCCTTTGATTATTGACTGGCCATCCCACTCCCTTCCCTCCTTCCGACCGTGCCGGGTCAGACTTCTTACTTGCTAAAGGTCTAAAGGTCCTTCTAAAGGACTCTCCCGGTCCTCCTCGCGGTTCTATGATGTTCATGGTTTACCCATACCCCTGTAGAAAGGTTCTTTCTATTTAAGGTTTTCCTTCTGTTTCCCCGTTCCTAAAACCTCGATCTAAGTAAGGTCGATATTTCCCGATGGAGTGTATAAAAAGTCTATTGTACGGTCTAGAGGACATGGAGGAAGGGGAGGTTTTTTTCTCGGTCTGACGTTTAATCCGCGTTATGTTTACCTGAGGAGTTCCAGATCCCTCAAGCAGAAAGAATGCAGGACGGGGAGTCAAGGGATTCTCTCAATGATGAGACGTCAATGTTCACGCTCAATGGTGGATTTTAACGGTTGTCTTTAATTCCAGGACGCGTCGTTTTTCAAATATGGTGACGACCCCGGTGAGTCGTCCCACACCTCCGCCCCTCCCTCCTCCTCATTTCCGACAAATGTTTGAACTGAATGTGTGCGTCGGGATAGTCATTCCAAGACCTTGACACCCAATGTCGGAACCCTAGACCCGTGTGAGACTACGAGACCCAAGGTCGTGGACTGAATATGGGTGGGTCTAGTTTGTTGGAAAGGTTCTTGTCTTCCTAAGGTCCGCAGGGCCCCGTCGCTACTGAGTACGTCGTGGGGGAGGGTAAAGCGGTTTGACGGCAGAGGCGGGTGGGGGTTTGTTAGAGTTGCTGCGTGGCGCTGAGACCCTCTAAACGCCCCCCGACTTCCCCCAAGTAGAAGTAGGAGTGTAGGGTCGTCGGATTTAGAGGGAGGAGAGTCAGATGTTCGAACGGAGGGAAGGGTGGGCTGGGGAGCCAACTCGTAACCTCTACCTACGCTGTAGTTGTAAACCCTGAGCTCTCGGTGCTTGTCGTCGCGAACCTTTTCCCCCGTCGGTTCGCGGGACCCATTCATCAGTCCGAAGGTGAATCTTTTCCATTGCCACCCCTCATACCCACGAGTCCTCTTTTCATTAACGTAGTGACCCCTCGTCCCGCGTGTCGGGGACACGCGACCCTCTAGGACTGGGTGCTATCAAAGACGCAGTCTCGCGCACCGTCTTTGCGTGCAGCGAACCCTTCAGGATCTTGGCGAGAGTGAACCCGGTTTTGGAATGTCGCCTGGGAGTTTAGAGTGTTTTCCCTCTTCCGTCTCCGGCGCATCCCGTCTGTTCTCCCGCTCACCCCGTCCCCCTCCCCCTTTCTCTTCTCCCACCACTCATTTATTTGTGGCCCATCCCCATGGTCGAACCGAAGGGACGATTCACGCATAAAACGTCCCGTACCTCCACTGAAGGCGCGGAAGAGCGCGAGGGAAAGATCCCTTTACACGTGAAGTCCGAGGGAAAATCTGAAGAGACCGTGGGGTACCGATCACTCTTGACTTTAGAGAGGTTCGCGAGGGGTCCTAAAGACGAAGAACCCCGGTGGGGCGGTCGTCCCACGTCTCAGCCTGACGCTGCGTGGGGGTGAGGATCAAGGAGCGACTTCGTTTCGGAGATCCTGTCCGGGGCGGGACAAGGGGCGGGGGACTCGGGACCCGGGTGGGAAGGCAAGGACTCTGGCCTGGACAAGGGACAGTTAGGTCAAGTCGGAGTCCCGAGGACCGCGAACTTTTTCCTGGGACTCTCTTGCACCCCTGAGATCTAATGCGTGGCGGGAGGTTCTGTGTGTCTTCCTTGAGGGGCATGGCCTGCGCCCCGTAAGAGTCGGGTGTGGGGGCTGAGTTCTACGTGGTTATTCCTCAGCCCAAGAGGGTCACGAGTCGACGAGGTGAGGACCCGCCGGCTCAAACGTCTTCCGTTCCTGTTCAGAGAAGCTCAAACCTTTGGCTGTGGGGTCGGTGGATGACCAAAACCCCGTTGTGCGTCAAGTTGTCAACTCAACTTAAACCTGGGGTCTTTCGAGGCTTTGTAGGTCTTGAGGGGGGAGGACCCTGAACCACTCCCCACCCCCTACAGCCCCTCCTACTCGAAGAAAGTTCACAGTCGTGTGAGCGGCCTCATCGGTGGGTTTCGCATCCTGCGTTTGTTCAATTGTCGGGTGCAAATTACGATCTCTCCTCTCTGCCGCGTCACTCCCAGGATCCGATCTCTCGTTAATTCAGAAGGTCTTCGCCCACTCCTCCACTTTCCCGTCCCGTCCCCTCCCCCGCGCGCAGGTGAATGGTAAGGGCTCGTGTCCGACTACTGCCGGCACACGAGACTGAACCATAACTGTACCGGAAACATCTTTGTCACGAACTCAAGGCGAAGGAGGAGCCTTATTTTGAATCAGACCAAGTGGGGCCCACGGGGTTCCTCCCACTGTCACTTGTAACCCCGCTATTTAGGTCGTACCCGCCACTCTAATTTATCTTTAACGACCGGTTTCCGCCTCTCCGCCATTACGAGGACCCTCCTCCATCGCCTCCTTCTCCTCCTCCGCTTCGGTCCGGTCCCCAGTCTCCGTCTCAATTACGAAGCAGCGGAAGAAAACTTCACATGCAAGCACCCTTTCCCAAGAGGTTCTCGCAAGTGAGCCTGCCCTCTACGTTAAAGCATAAGCGAGTCCCAGAGATTATTAAAGTGACATCTCTCTTCGTCTCCGTGTACTTGGTTATTATATCAAAAGACGTTCAAAATTAAACTTCACACACACACCACCCCTCCCCCCACCAAGAGGATTTAATAAAAGGTCGAAAAAGGAGGGGTAAGTTCAGTTAGGGAAGTGGAAGCCAGTGACCTGTTTATAAACGACTTGTGGATGATACACAGTCTTTCACAATCTACGACACTCAGTCTGTGACTTGTTCTGTTTTATATATTGTACTAATATCTAGGACTGTCTATGGGACTTAATACGCTGATCGACCACGGGGGTTAATGATTGATTGATATCAAACCCCGGACCGCACCCATTCCTCTTTCTAGTCCGATTTTCTTCCCCCGCCCGCTGATTCAAGAAAGGTGTCACAGAGAACTCTCTAACCGACCCTTACTGGATTTCTTCCCTCTTCGACGTTTCGCCCTCTATTAAGAAAGATCCTTTTCCTCTCCCCTCTCTCTCCGGAGACGACGCCCCACAGGCGGCAGCCTGTGCCTCCGATTCCTCCACCGCTGTCCCCGCCTTCCCAGGGGCACCGGCTGAGAGCAATGGAACGGAGCCCACGTCGGACAGGAACGCGTGCCGGCGGCGCCGTAGACCCGAGGGGTAGAGCCGGTCCAGAGCGTGGTCCTCGCAATCGTCACACCGGGTCCTATGTTTGACGTACCACGAGGGGTGGGGAGGGGTCGGCGGGGGTGGGGGGAGGGGAGGACGGGAGGAACCGACGCTCCGACGCCGACGCCTCTCGCGCGCCTCGGACCACGGGCGGCGGTTGAAAACTGAAATCCTCAGCGACTCCAGAGCGCCGCTCCCAGGGCAGACGCGAGCCGACTCGTTGCGGCGGCGGACGGCTCTCGACTCGGCGAGCCCGGCGTCCTCCTCGGCCTCCTCCTCCTCCTGACCCCGAGCCGACGAACCGGCGTATTACAGGTCCCTCGGCCGTCCTCTTTCGCGCCTTGCACGCGAGGCTCCGCGCGGCCCGCGGGACACGACCGCCCCTATCGCCTCGCCGAAGAACTTACCCCCCGACCCCCCGCCCCCCACCCCCCGCGATGAGTTTATGAGTCCAGGGGCGGAGAGCCTCTCCCCTCCTCTTTCGCCTCACTCTCCCCTGGCGGAGGACGGTGAGCCGAGGAGCCGACGACACGCCATGAACGACGAGCGTCTCAGCGGCCCTCGCGTCCCCGCGGCTCACGCCAGGCGGTAGAGGGGCGCTGCCCGAAAAGACTCTGACGGACGGGACCGCTCTGGCGCATCTCTTGCAAGACGGGAAAGGGACCGCGAGGGTCAGAGAGAGGGCATAGGAGAGAAAGAGGGACGCCTGAGAGAAGAGAGGGAGCGGGACGGTCAGGCGGGAGCCGGGGAAAGGGGCGAACGCCAGAGAGGAGGGGCAGGGTGACACGCGGAGAGATCAAGGGCGTAGAGGGGGTCGGGAGAAGAGAAAGATGTGCCAGGGGTAGAGCGCGAGAGAGGAGAAAGAGAGAAATACTTAAAGACAGGGATAGAGGAAAACCAAAGAGTGTTCACTTTCACCGGGTCGCGTCCTCGCGGAAGAGCAGGGTGTCAAAGAGTGACTCCCTCCGCCAAACCGAAGACTCGAGACGAGAACCGAAGTGGCGGGGTCCAGTTCTCAAGCCCTCGACCCCAAGAGTAGACCGTCAAGTCCTACGCAAAGTTTAAGTACTAGAGGGGTCTCAAAGGGTTTCGGAAAGGCAACACGAACGGGGTTGGAGTCTAGGTAGCTCTCTCACAGATATCGAAAGACATCCAGAGGCCGGGTTTTTTCCAATTCTTGACGAGACCCGTCGTTCTCCTCCGCCCCTAAAGCCGCGGGGGTTCACGGAGCCCAAAATCTCTATACCCCTCGCCCTCTCTCTCTCCCCTGACAGTAACTGAGCTCCCCTTCGTGGTCACGGCCGTCTCTAAAGAGTTGGTGAAGGCAAACGAAAAACGGTCTCTCTACGAACCTTGTCGAATTTCGACTGTGAAAATTGATATGGATGAAGACTGAACCCTACGTATAAAATTTCAACCTTTAAGACGGTCTCCCTGCCACACATACATACACACACACACACACGCGCACGCACACACACACACACACACACACACACACACACACACACACACTCTCTCTCTCTCTCTCTCTCTCTCTCTCTCTCTCTCTTTCTCCACAAATTAAGGCCTACAAAACTTGTTAAAGACATTTTTTACTTATAAACGGGGTTTCAGGTCTTGGTCTCAAGAGACAACGAACCTTCCGACCGTGAGTCCCTACTTTTGTAGTTTCTGACGGATGAACCCCAATCCCGACCCCCTTCCCCCTGATTTCGTTATAAGATATTCACAGGTGATGAGACCTTTATAATCACATTTATGAAGAGGACTATGTCCCTCTTTACTGAACCGTTCTTATCTTAAAGGATTTCTTCGACACTTGGGTTTGTCTGGTTACAACGGAACTGACCTTAAATACTAACCACGTGTGGTACATTTCTGTCGTCTTATCTTTGGGGACTATTCGTGTGTTAGTTTAAAAATTTCTTATTATAAATTTTGAAAAAGAATTTGGAAGTTCCATAACTGATTTTCTGTAAAGAAGAGTATGTGTTAGAAAGAATAGTAATACATCATTTTTAAGGAGTGTTAGTGTCACAGACTCCAAACGACTGTCAAATCGTCCTTTGTCTTTTTGTAGTTCTTTAGTTTGAGAATCGACTAAGGATACCTTTTATCAGATCCTGACGGTGGTATTTTAATGAGTTTTTACACCGTGCAGTGTCATAGAGGATAATTTGTTAACGGGAGAAAAAGTTAAACTTAGGGAGGGTATTTCTTGAATTGTCATCTCGTTACTGATATACATTCCCATCTCCAAAGTAACACACGAGAAAGAGTCACCGAAAGAAAGATCCTGAACCGTAATTTCCTACTTGAAAAAAAATACCAAGAAATTGTAACGAGGACTATGTTTATTGGTAGAGATGTCGACTATCCCTGATTTTTATGTTTCAAAGAGAACCTTGAAGGACTTCACTAGTCCTCAGACCGAAAGACTTAAAGAGTAGGAGTCCCTCAAAATAAGTGGGAAAGAATGCAATGATCGAATGGAGACTTAAATGTACATATTTGTTCAGAATTTTTGTTTTTAGAATCTTTCTATAAACTTTAGTATTATTTACTTATCCTGTTGACTCGCTCGATTTGTTAAGTTCAGTTTTAGAAAACAGACTTGCTATTATAACTACTATTAGTTGAAACTCTTGGTACACGATGGGGAACACGTAAATTATGTTGTAAATTAAAAATGTCGTCGAGATACTCCGCCGTCCTATCATTAAGGTAAAATGTCTATTCCTATAACTCCAACTTTCTCCATTTTATTAAACTGTTCCCAAGGGATTGATCATTCAGTCTCTATACCAAGTTTAAGTCAAAGTCACGAAATCAGAATCAAGTATTAATAGTATGTACAAATAGTCACAAAACTATTGATAGTATTAATAGTTACTAAATTTAGTAACTAGACTTTACGACGGTTCAAAACCCCCAACCGAACCCACTCCCACCGATTTTAGTAGTTCTCTTAACAGAGTTGACAGAAACGATACATACTGTATAGAAACCGAGAGAATGAGGTAAAAGATAACGACTCATAAAGTACTATTAGAATTAATAGAGTGACTATAAAGTCCCACAAAGAGAGTCATAGATCATACCCAGACCGTGTATCATCCTTGAGTTCTTTATAAATAATTTACTTACTTATTTATATTTGGAGATAAAACAAAGTCGTTAGGATTTCACTGAAATAGTATAAATTTATTCCGTTTATAGTTTAATTACATGTATTTATACACTATATTTATTTACTCTTTAATTATTTACTATTTTGTAAAATATAAACCATAGGAAATTTCCTTAGAAACAGTGGTTCAAAAACCGACCTTTGACAGACCTTATTGACAAATCTTTTCTTAGTGTCAATTGTACTTAACGAAATCTAAAAACCGTGTATGTAATTTTTAATTTTACATACACATGACTCGGAGTTTTGTTGGTTATTTTACATTTAATATTTTCTTTTGCATACACATACGTCAAACCTTCAACCAAGAGATATAACCTTATATATTTATATGGACTTGCGTCCTTCCCTCTGATCTAAGACATTATTGACCGGGGGATGTCTTCAGAAGGGACTTCCTTCTTGTAGAACAACTCCAGTGGACCTCAATTCCCTTCCTGTCTAAAATCGGGTAAAAGAAGAGGGTCCGAAATGACCTTAACTTACAATAACATCTAATTTACCCTCCAAAGACACCTACGAAGAAGTACTTTTAATTTAGAGTCTCCTCGCTACTACGTCTACTCAGTGATCCCTCTCTCTCAGACCAGTTGTCTTTACACTTTCTACTGCAGTGTATACTGAAACGTCTTGTGGTGACTTTTGTCGTCCTTCCTCTAGACTTCGTTCCGGTAGAGAAAGGTATCTTTCCCTTTTGGGTGAGGCTTTACTCTCCGTCTGAGGTCCTCCGTCTTTAGATTACCTGACGAAGGACTCACCCGTCGTCATTCACCGAAGTCCCCATCCGTTCAGATGCCACGACCCATCGTACACGCGGACACACGAGTCAGTGCAGGTTGAGAAGCACTGGGGTACCTGACACTGGGGCGGTCCGAGGAGACAGACACCCTAAAAGATCCGTTCAAATGACCTCACCCAACGGTAAAAGGATGAGGTCCCCTAGAAGGACTGGGTCCCTACCTTGGACGTAGAGGGCGTAGAGGGCGGAACGCCCGTCTAAGAAATGGTGACTCGGCGGCCAGCATTGACGTCCTCTGACGGACGTTTCGTCCTCTGAGTTCAAGTTAGCGACCGAGTCCTTCTAGGGGACCTGTTCCTTTACCGTTGGGTGAAGTCATAATAATGAACCCTTAAGGGTTTCTGTCTCCTCGGACCACCCGATGTCAGATACCCCAGCGTCTTCTCAACCTGTACTGAATCGTTGATTTGATAGTGGTATCGTCAAGACGACAGACCCAAGACGAGATAAAATGTATACCATTTTTAACCTGAGACGTTTCAATTTACTGGGTTATGTCGTGATGTCTCGATCTTACACGACTCGACCCTAAATTAGTCCTTAGTCAAATGGACGTTTTGAACAATGGAGGGATTTATTTTCGTCGAATCACTGTCTTTCTACCGGTAGATTAACAAAGACTGGTAAGCCGGAAATATGGACCGGACTACTCATACTAGACATTCTTGTAGGAAAGAAAAGTAAACTTTCGACTTAGATGTCAAGATTTATTGAGGAAAACTCGGATGTACCTTACAGGGTCAGACCAGAAATACTACAAGACTCAATCGAGTACTGATCGAGTACCGTTAAAATGTTTCAATAAATACATGGTCCACAAGGAAAGGAGGAATAGCAAGGTCTTCTGGTATGAAATCGATAATGGGTCCGAAACCTCGGGGTTCACTTAGGGTGATTGTTAACGAACTCTGAGAAACCCGGAGTCTAGGAATAAAACGGAGGAAGTCATAGACATCTTACTCTGGAGGTCTGGTCCCCAAAGTTGTAGTATTGATGTTTACTAAGTCTTCACGAGTCTATCTTTGGCGAGAATTTGACTTCGGTTCTATCTTTCGTAACGTCAGACACGTGTATGTTAAAGTGGTAAAGGACCTTCAAGTGTAAGTTGTATCTGTCGATGATGGGAACGATCGTACCTTAGACTGTTACGAGCCTAACGACCCTCTACATGGTCCTACGATATACGGAGGACTTTAGACTTGAAGACGGGATGAAACAAAGTGGGGAAAACAGAACAACCACAAACCATAATAAACAATCTGAAATTTGATGCACTCCCGTTGTCGTTTAGCGAGTGGTAGGAGTGACATAGGGGAACCACGATGGATTATCCGTGAGTTATGTATAAAGAATTTACTTACTCTAATATTAATGACTTTCGCCAAAGATCAAAAGTCTCGGTCATAAAGGAAATTAAACGTTTTCAGTAAAGGAAAGAGAATGAGAGACAGAGTGTGTGTGTGTTTCTGTGTGTGTGTGCGTGTGTGTGTCTTGAGGTCCTTACTACCTCCATTAGAGATAAAGAGTACCATAGTAATGAGGATCCTCTTTTTAGGACGAAATTAATCTTAGAATAGTACTAATAATGAAAGATCTCATCTTTAAAGGTCTCGATCCAAAAGAGGTTACGGATGAAATCCTAATACTCGTATCTTTCATTCTCACGTAAAAGACATAGGAAGGGTATAGGACTTTTCTCTCAATATTAGTGTCAACGGACGAAGTTTCTCCACGACACTTTTACTCACCTGGCTCTACAACCGAATCACCGACCGTGTGGGTTTAGACGGGAGAGTGGACGACTGATTGGGTGGATGATCAATCCTTCTCAGCCTCTTCCGTTACCGTTGGGTGAGGTCATGAGAACGGACCTTTTGGGGCACCTGCCTCCTCGGACCATCCGACGTCAGGTACCCCAGCGATTCTCAACCTGTGCTGACTCACTGAAGGGAAAGTGAAAAGTGAAAGTACGTAACCTCTCCCTTTACCGTTGGGTGAGGTCACAAGAACGGACCTCTTAGGGTCCCTACCCCCTCGGACCATCCGACGGTAGATACCCCAGCGTGTCTCAGCCTGTGCTGACTTCGTTGAATTGTCGTCGTCGTCAATCCTTCTCACCAAGGGTTAAGTCAAACTGTCTCTTGTCGTGACCGGTGGTTCGTGAGGAAGAGGACAACTGGAGGAAGATGAGGGTAGTGATCAAATACCCTCCAAAAAACAAAATGACTTTCGATGGTCGTTGAGTCACCATTTCTTAGGCGGTCTTCCTCTGAGTCCTCTAAATTCAAGCTAGGGACCCAACCCTGATAGGGGATCTCTTTCTTTACTGTTGAGTGAGGTTATAAAAACGAACCCTTTAGGGTACCTGTCTCCTCGGACCACCCGTTATCAGGTACCCCAGAGTCTCAACCTGTGGGTCTTGACCTACACTGATTCGTGTGAAGATGACTTTTTCTTTTGTACAGTACACTACCAATATAAAGTGACTGACATATAAAGAAGTGTAAGTAGGAACGAAATCGATGGGAAAGTTTTGAAAAAAAAAAAAGTAAAAATTTGTCGAAATACGGAAGAAAGAATATAAGACCAAGTCAAGTCAAGTCAAGTCGACGAATCAGTACAGGTTGAGAAACGCTGAGGTACCTGACGTCGTGCAGTCCGAAGGGACAGGAGGAAGTGGCATAGAGTCTCGAACGAGTTTAAGTACAGGTAACTCAACCACTACGACAGGTTGGTAGAGTAGGAGACAGTGGGAAGAACAGGAGGACGGAAGTTAGAACGGGTCGTAGTCCCAGAAAAGGTTACTCAGTCCAGAAGTGTAGTCCACCGGTTTCATAACCTCGAAGTCAAAGTCGTGGTCAGAGGAAGGTTACTTATAAGTCCTGACTAAAGTAAATCCTAACAGACCAAACTAGAGGAACGACAGGTTCCCTGAGAGTCGTCAGAAGAGGTCGAGGTGTCAAATTTTCGTAGTCAAGAAGCCTCCAGTCGAAAGAAATACCAGGTTGAGAGTGTATGTATGTACTGAGGACCCTTTTGGTATCGAAACTGATATACCTGGAAACAACCGTTTCATTATAGAGATGAAAATTTATCCGACAGATCCAACCAGTATCGAAAAGAAAGTTCCTCGTTCGCAGAAGATGAAAACACCAACGTCAGTGACAGGTGCCACTAAAACCTCGGGTTCTTTTATTTCAGACAGTGAAAAGGGTGAAAAAGGGGTAGATAAACGGTACTTCACTACCCCGGTCTACGGTACTAGAAGTAAAAAACTCACAACTCAAAATTCAGTCGAAAAAGTGAGAGGAGAAAGTGAAAGTAGTTTTCCGAGAAATCAAGAAGTGAGAGACGGTATTCCAACCATAGACGCATAGACTCCAATAACTATAAAAAGGGTCGTTAGAACTAAGGTCGAACTCGAAGTAGATGGGGTCGTAAAACGTACTACATGAGACGTATATTCAATTTATTTGTTCTACTGTTATATATCGGAACTGCATGCCAAGATTGACAACGAAGAACTGGACGTATGTCTAAGGAGTCCTCTGTACAAATTCCACCAGTCCATAAGGTCAGAGAACTTCTTAAAAGGTGTCAAACAACACTAGATGTGTCACCACCGAGTCGACCATTTCTTAGGCGGACGTTATACCCTCTGTACCCAAGCTAGCGACCCAACCCTTCTAGGGGACCTCTTACCTTGTCGACACAAGACCGGACCTCTTAGGGTACTTAACATATCAGGTACCCCAGAGTCTCTCAGTCTGCACTGACTCGCCGAAATTACAAGGGCAAGTGTCTCAGTTTCCGAAACCATATCAGTTATTTCGTCTTCATCTACGAAAAGACCTTAAGAGAACGAAAAAACTACTTGGTTACCTACAACCGTTAAACTAGAGACCAAGGAGACGGAAAAGATTTTGGTCGAACTTGTAGTCCTTCAAGTACCAAGTGTATGACAACTTCGGACCGAACCTCTTAAAACTCGTAATGAAATGATCACACACTCTACTCACGTTAACACGTCATCAAACTCTTAAGAAACCGTAACGGAAAGAAACCCTAACCTTACTTTTGACTGGAAAAGGTCAGGACACCGGTGACGACTCAAAAGGTTTAAACGACCGTATAACTCATGTCGTGAAAGTATCGTAGTAGAAAATCCTAAACTTTCTCGAGGTGACCTTAAGGTAGTGGAGGTGATCGAAACAAGTATCACTACAAAGGCTTTTGGGTGAACTGAAACTTAAGGTCCAACAGACTGAGATCCACCCACTAGTGTGGTAGTACCAATAGACTCAGTATTTCTAGAAAAACATATCAAGAAGACATATAAGAACGGTGGAGAAGAATTATAGAAGACGAAGACAATCCAGGTATGGTAAAGACAGAAATTAACACAGGTAGAAACGTACTGTACAAGGGAACCATAGAGATTAAAACAACTTCTCTAGAGATCAGAAAAGGTAAGATAACAAAAAGAAGATAAAGAAACGTGACTAGTGAATCCTTCCGAAAGAATAGAGAGGAACGATAAGAAACCTTGAGACGTAAGTCTTCCTACATAGAAAAGTAAAGAGGAAATGGACGAAGAGGAAATGGACGAATTTATTCAGGTTAAATCGTAAAAAAGGTTTGTGACCTAAAAGAAATAGACCGTCTTATAAAATGTATTGGTTTTGTAATCGGTCTTGGGCTAAAGGGGTGACTTACTTGTCAAATTTTTATAAAAATATACCATCTTTTATAAATGTATACGTTTTTACATTAAAGGAGACGGTCTTCTACAAATTATCCGACAGACAATATTTCCATAATTAGTAGTATTACCAATTGGAAACACTATCGAATGATGAAGTTGATTGTTACCTATTCCAACATCAGTTAAGAAGACTGTTGGGTTAATTTATCCTCACGGTACTCGAGGTGAAACCTCTCCTTCTTTATTTGTGTGTCTCTCCTATTCATTGGTCGAGTTCCAATGTGTCGATCACTCATCGATTTACCCGGAAGTCTCCATCTGAAAGACTAAAGTTACAGACATAAGAATTTAGTGTCAGAAGGGACCATAGAGTCACCATTTCTTAGACAGACGGTTATATCCTCAGTCCCCAAACTAGTGGTCCAGTCCTTCTAAGGGACCTCCTCCGTTACCGTTGGGTGAGATCATAAGAACGGACCTTTTAAGGTACCTGTCTCCTCGGACCGCCCGGTATCAGGGTACCCCAGCGTCTTCTCAGTCTGTGTTGAGTCACTGATTTGTTGTTGTCGTTTCGAATTTTATCGTATTTAAAACTACCACTTCTTGTGTTAGAGTTTCTCATCTTTAGATCTACAATCTTTTTTAAGTCTATAGTCAGGTCGGTGCGGATATCTCCCAGACCAAATCCCTCAGTCAGTGTTTACCACTCCGAAGACCTATACCCAGGTTGACCCCAACTACTTCTCCTAAGAAAAGGTTGTGGGTCTGGTGGGTCACTGGATGGACATTCTGACCCGGAACACTTGTGACGAGAAGAAGTCACCAGAGTATCGTTGTTAGTAGGAATATTTGAGAGTGCCGGGAGTCAAGTCGAGTCATAGAAACACAATAAGTCCGACATGATACGATAATTTTATCGTATACCGGTCTTCCGGACGGAAGATCAATATTTCACCAAGTCCTAAACTTAAGGGACACTCGAATATACCTTCGGACGATGTTTCTTCCAGAAGTTTCTTGAAAAGTTTTATAGAGTCGATGACACTGATGGTTCCTGTTACCTCTCCCCGATCTTCGTCCCTATTTATTAAAGTAAAAAATGAATTACACCTTTTTGTGTCTACGTAACGTACGTTGTCGAACTGTACCATTACTCTAATATACTGTAGTTTAGTCACGGTCAACCTTTACCATATAAGTGGTACGTGACAGAAACACAATTAACCGTGGTTATTGTCTTTTATCCAACGAAGGACTTTACATTCGGACCGTTAATCGTGGAACAGTTCAGAGATAGTCTTCGACCGTGTTCCTTTTTGCAAACAAAAGAAGGGGGTGAATTTTTGTCCAGACTGCATGTATAGTCCCTTTAAGTACCGTTCGTATTGACCTTATTTCAAATCGATGACAACCCGAGACACGATCTCCACGTCAATGTTTGTCGTTCCGAAACCTGTATAGTAAAAAAAGACCCGTGAATGGTGTCACCGCCACCACGGACCTAAGATTAATGTCAGTCGTTGTGTTTAAGTGAGTGTATGTAAAAATTTTAGTCGTGAAGAATAAAACACGACTAATAAGTCAAGTAATTACAACTGATGTTTAGACCTGGAGTACCTTGAATAAAAACGAGATTCGTAGAAAAGACTGTCTCGTCTCCATCTCTTACTGAGGGACTTACCACTGAAACCAGGAGCACAGGTCCTCCTATTTCCAGGATTATTAACTTTTGTCTGTATTAAGTTCTAGGACAGGAGGGGTGAAGTGACTAGTCCACCTTTCCCTTTTCTTGGTAGTTCTTTGTCATTTAGGTTACTTTATAACCCGTTAATAAAGTCTCAGTCTTTCTCGTCATACAAAATTGTATATTTGTACAGGTTCAACATAATAATTCATTTACTCAGTGTCACAACAAACACATTAACCGAGGATTTTTGTTTTATTTTCTCGTTTTAGAGTTGGACTTTTCCTAGACGTATCCTTTTTTTTTAGATCTTTCTCCCTAAATATAGTACAATATTGGTATACTGACACTAGAGACTTTGGCCCTTAATACCTCTAGAAGGTATGAATAATGTAAAGTCACTATGGGTGGGGACATAATAGACGGCAAAAATCATTATTCTTATATCATGAAAGAATTACTCTTGTTATAAAAAATTTTTATTTCTGTGTTATATATTTCTTCTATATCACAATAGTGATGGGAGTCCCTTTTCAAAAAAGTATTTAATACGTTTATCATCGAAAAAGACATTGTAAGTTATACATAAAGTGATAAACTTTTCTTGGAGTATATATGACTACACTAGTTTGTGATGTTTCTAAAGACTATCGATTCAGTCCAAAAACTTACTTTAAACTGTCCTCGAACACTAAATATATCTTTACCTTCACAAACTATGTATCATTGACACCTTAATCTTGTACTAACCTCTTATTAATAACTCAGAGTCCTTTTTCATCTACGAATGAGTCGGGGACTGATATATTTGTTCCTTCTGTAAATAAATTTTTCACAAATAACTTGTGGATGATACATGGTGCGTCAAACGTCTCCTCGAGTGTCAGTTTACCCCCTCTCTTTGTGTTTTATTCATTTATCCACTTGTTGATATAATTAATGTGTGTCAAGAAACATCTCCTCTAATTTTCCGTATATCAACTCTAATCCACCTGTCTCTTTCCGAGAAACTCTACACGATCTATTTACCTTCGGAAACCGGTGGACTACACTTCTCGGCTGAGTAACCTTTTCTGGGACTACGACCCTTTCTAACTGTCGTCCTCCTCTTCCCCCACTGTCTCCTACTTTACCTAGCTACCGTAGTGGACGAGTTACTTGTACTCAAAATCGTTTGAAGTCCTTTGTTTCCTGTCCCTTCGGACCAAACGACGTCAGATACTTCCGTTACCGTTGGGTGAGGTCACAAGAACGGATCTCTTACGGTCCCTGCCCCCTCGGACGTCAGATACCCCAGTGTTTCTCAGTCCGTGTTGAATCGTCGACTTGTTGTTGTATTTGTCTATCATTCTTCCTCGGTCGGGAAATTTCTTGTTCGTCTTTTTATAAGACCCGTCTCTCTTGTCGTCCTCTTACAGACTCTGTCACTTTCCTCACCTTCCCACAGTCTTCGGTTTCTCCGGGAACACCAACCTCAAGACACTTACTCCCTCCCCTACCTCTCACCCCGACGCTCGCTCACTCTGTCCTCGGTCTACTATGCCCTGGAAAGTCCACACCTCAAACGTAAAATGAGATTTACATTCCCGTTCTGTCTTTTAGCAATCCGTTCCTCTACCGTTCTGTGAGGAAAGTAATACTTTTTTTTAGGGAGACCGACGACACACCTACTACCCTAGCTCCTCCGATAACACAACAAGTTTACTCCTACTTCCACCGAAATTGATCCCACACCCTCACCTCCACCGTCCTAAATCTATGACTCTTTTACATAAAATTTGTCCTGCACCACTTCCTACAATAGTGTCCCTACTCTTCCCTCCTGCAGTTCTTACTCAGGGTTTCACTAATACGTCTTTAACGACGGAAACTATATATGTATAATGTTGGTCTCTCTTTTATATTTTCTTATTTTTGTGTATGTTATCGTTGTTTTAGTGACCCCTATTTTTATTGTTCCTTGTACGTTACGGATATACTTATGATGAAATTTTGTGATTGCTTCTGAAGTCTCCTCTACACTCATCTACCTTTTAGTGGTGTAAGAATCCGAGTGACTCACAGTGATTTCACGGGTAAGAGGGATTCTGTCAAATATTTTAATAACCTTTGTGTTATATTTACGGTTGTCAAACAAAGACAATAAAAAGAAAACAAACTCTGTTTTAACTTGGTTGGAAATGAACTCTTGTATTTATTTTTTGTCGAACCTTTTAAAACTTTTACTCAATACACATCTGAGATCATTATGGTTTATAACGGTAAGAGACTAGTTTCTTATTTTGAAAGGAAACGAAGACTTGGATTTATTTGTTTATTTTGGAAGTGTTTTAATAATTGGTTTTTTATATGGTTTATAGTTTTATATTACCCTACGGAGTCATTTATTTATGTCACTATGACCTAATACTTACTTGTCTTTTGGGTTACCTTCTCTGATCTTTTAAGTCTTTGTCTAAACTCTCTTAAATCGAAGACTATCACAGACTTCAACTAACCCTTTTGAACCTGATCAGTGATACGTTACATCTTACTTAGCCGTCGATGCATCAAATTTTTTTAAAAATTTATTATTTTGATAAAATTTCAACCACCACTCCTACATCTCTTTTCCCTTAGGAACATGTGATAACCATCCTTACATTTGACTACGTCGGTGACCCCTTTTGTCAACCTCCAAAGAGTTTTTAATTCTTACTGGATGGTTAAGGTGAGGACCCATATATAGGATTTTTTGAGGGTGATTAAGTTTTTCTATGTACGTGAGGTTATAAATATCGATGGAATAAATGTTAATGATTCTGTGCCCTTGTTCGATTCACAGGTAGTCGTCTACTTACCTATTTCTTCTACACCACACAAATAGGTGTATATGTACGTTACCTTGTGGTGAACCGTCCCACCCTCACCGTACCCCTCGTGACCTCTACATCCCTACGTGGGATCTCTATACAGTCACCCCGTCGACCGTAAGTCCTCTCCTCAGCTCCATTCTTATTCCTACAGAAGAGGTACTAATGTCTCAGTCCCCTTCTATCCTCCCGTCGCCAAGAGTTTAAACGAAATCATACGAAGGGCTAGTAGACTTCCCAAATGGTTTTGATAAGAAGTCCTAGGGTAGGAGGTTAAAGACCAAATCATCAATATTTCCCAGTTCGGGTTCTTAAGTATGAAGATTATTTAGGGTACCTCACGACCGACCCTTGGCGTAAATCTCTTGGTTACGGGGTTCCGTTACTCAGAGGTAACATCGGAGGATAATCATAGTCTGTCTTTTGATTCCTTTTTTATTTTGTAATAGACCCTAGGTGACGTAACGTCTGGTCAGTTCAGTCTTGGAGACCTTTCACCCAGACCCGTGACCATTTAAATTTTTCGAGGGGTCAACTAAGATTACATTCGGACCCTTCTCTCGAAGACTGTTTCCCCTTTCTGTCTGACCTCTTTGTTCTCTCCCGGTTCTTCCTTCTGGAGTCCAACGAACGAAACTTTACTGGACCTCCGTTTCTCCTTAGTTGGTTCTCTGACTCTTCCCTTCTCTACTTTCCCTTTGTCCTCTGGGGTGTGCTCCGTTCGTCAGTGATCGACCGTCGGAGGCACGACCCAAGACCGTTTTGTCTATGTTTATTCTGGATACGTCGGAAGTTTCTCGAAGGAGTCTCCCTCCTTGGTTCTCCGAGAAAATTTCTTCGTCACCGTAGTAGATAGGTAAAGAACTACACACAGAACCTCTTTATGAACGAAGGTTCAGATTCTTACGTGCAGTTCCGACAAGTACCGTCGTGACAAACAGCATGACTTTTTGACCTCTGTCGTACAGAAGTCATCTTCCTACCGATGTAATATCTTTCACCACGTGAATGTACTGTCTTGGGACGTGTCGTTAAGTTTCCTCACTTGGTCCATCTGTCGTTAACCGTTCTAGTGTTTTTTGTGACAACTTCCCGTCTTTCGTTCGACTCCGTACTACACACATAATAAATCCGCTTTTTGTTGTACGTATTTACATAAACCTTTTTATATATATTTTTCTCCCGACGTTCGTACGTGAGTTAAGTATGGACCTCTTTCCCTCTCCCCTTTTTAAACTCCCACTACCCATCTCCCTGAAATCTAAGGAGTACGAGAATTTTAACAATTCTGAAAACTATTTACGTGTATAAATTAAAGGGGTTACAACATTATTAAATTTAAAAATTTTCAGTAAATGTCTTCAGCCATTAATCATCGTGTAGATTTCAATTACATATGTACGTCAAATGTTAAAATGAAATACACCCTAGAACTATATAGTGAGGACCATAGGGAGAGGACTAAAACCCGATTAACCTTTAGAAGTGACTGGTGTACTTCATAATAGAGGGTTGGATAAAGGATTTGACTCTTTTCCCGTCTTTGATATTGAAGTTTCCCTTTTTCGGTAACGGACGGACAATGAAAAGAGACTTAAAAAGACGGTTTCTTCGTACAAACTTTATTGTAAAGTTTCTATGTCTGTTGAAGGAAGGGGTCTCGGGACGGACCGTCTGTAAGATCAATAAGTCAGTTCCCCGACAGGACCTTCCGTTGAGATTTTTCCGTTGACTCTAAAAATAAAAACGTCCGGAGACTGAGAATTTATCGTCCATTTGTTACGACCCTCTAAGATCTCTATTTCTAAACCTTTAGATGTCTTCATGTGTAATCGGTCTGGTATAGACAATGAAAGATCTGTTTACCCATGGAATCTCGATGGACACAACTGTTTGCAGTAACACAGAGACCCTTCGTTACTGAAAATTTAGGAACCTATGAGTAAAAGTCTCAGTCTTCTGTTAGAGAAATACATGCAAGTTTCTTTCGTCCCTGACATAGACGTAGTGACGGTAACACAGACGTCACAGATCGTATGTCACGAACCGCATGTCATCTACGAATCATTTATAAACACCTTACTTACTTCGGTGTATTGTCTTTCTATTTTTGTTTTAGTCCCTACTTAATATATATTAGAACTCACTTTCTTTAGTCTGTGTCTTTTCATGTAGGATGTAAAAGGTACATATGTAACAATTTATGTCTGTGTTAATTAACCACACTATCTTTTGTCAATGAAACGACCACCCATCACGTAACCTTCCTGTGTGTCGCCCTCGAAAATTCTTCGACCAACACAAGATGACGAACTGGAACCACCACCAATGTCCCTACACAAGTAAACCATTTTTATTTGAATATATTACCAAACGATTTATAACACGTGAAACGACATACGTACAATAATAAAAAAAATTCAAATGTGTTGACTTCGTTGAACCGTGCGTACGTTTGATTTTCTTTCACTGAAAAAGGTAATTTCTTCAGTTGTAAGTTATTTCCATACAATTGACCCCAATACTTCAAAATTAGGAAATACAGCATCTAGTACAGTAGGGACCTTTTAATAAAAGATAGGGATTTGTCAAAAGTGAAACATAAAGACTTCTCCTTTATACATTGTGGTGGAGGTTTCGAATTTCCGAATCGAACGGCAAAAGATTCCATAAACGAAAAGGAATAGTCTTAAGTCGACTACCATTTTGTCGACGACGTCCTGACGTCCGTCAAGACGATAATCCAAAAATCGTGGATAAGAAGAAGGACGGGAATCAGAAAACTTTAAAAACTGGAGAACTTGTCAGCTCCTTCTTTTGGTCTTTGAAGTCTCTACTCGTTGACCCCATTTATATACTGTCAAAGGTGGTAAATTATTGGTGGTCTGAGTGATTTAAAAGATTAAAAAAAGAAACGAAAGAGAGGGAATAAGAAAAAAGAAAATTTCTATTATTATTGTTTCTGTAAATTTTTCAGGAACCTGGATCATTAAGTTTTCAAATTGAATTTGTGTAAAGGAAAAACAACAACAAGTAAACGATTCAGTACAGGCTGAGAGACGTTGGGTCACTTACGTAGTACGGTCTGAAGGGACAGGAAGTGATAGAGGACCTCAAACGAGTCTGAGTACTGGTGACTCAGGTACTACCGTAGGTTGGTAGAGTAGGAGACAATGGGAGAAGAGGAGTACGGGAGTTAGAAAGGGTCGTAGTCTAAAATAAAAGAACCCAAGGTTTTAGTGACACCTGTCGGAGTTTTAATTTTCTACTAACGAGAAAAGGTCACTCAGCCGAGAAGTGTAGTCCACCGGTTTCATAACCTCGAAGTCATGGTTACTTATGAGTCTCAACTGAAGGAAATCCTAACTGACTAAACTAGAGGAACGACAGGTCACCAGAGAGTTCTTAAGACGACGAGGTGTCAAACTTTCGTAGTTAAGAAACCACGAGTCGGTAAAAACACCAGGTTGAGAGTGTAGGCATGTATTGATGACCTTTTTGGTATCGAAACTGATGTGTCTAGAAACAACCGTTTCACTACAGAGACAGAAAATTATGTGACAGATCTAAATAGTATCGAAAAGAAGGTTCCTCGTTAGCAGAAAATTAAAACACCGACAGGTGTCACTAAAACCTCGGGTTCTTTTATTCTAGACAATGAAAAAGGGGTAGATAGACGGTATTCCACTACCCTAGTCTACGGTATTAGAAGGAAAAAATAAAAAAAAAAAAATTAAAAAATAAAAAAAAAAAATTAAAATTTTAGTAATTAAAAATGTACGCAAGGGTTTGTACTTGGGGGGAGGGTGGAGGGAGGGGTGTTGTAGAGAGACCCAGTAGGGGTACGTGGTCGGGGTTCGTTCGACGTGGGATGCAGTCTGTACCTGACCGCTAAGTTAAGAATGTACTGTCATATGTACAATATTAAGGGTAAGAGGATTTAGTAGGGTGGGAGAGGGAGAGGGAGACTCAGGTTTTCAGACCATATGTGTAGACACAGAAAAAAGGACAGAACGTAT
>SJYO01050590.1:31200145-31218791 GCA_006410555.1 Capra ibex | reverse complement strand
CACGAACACTACCCAGACAATTCTAAAAGATAAAGAAGGACCAAGTCAAAACCTTTTAACATGAAAAGATTCTTAAACAGGTAAAGAAGGTGCAACAGGTAAAATAACCGTATGTTGACGACTATCATCAGAGAATACTAGGAAACATAAAGACACAACAGACAACACTAGAGAGGTAAAAGTAAAGATTAAAATAACTAAACTAAAAAGAGAGAAACGAAGAACTACTCAGACCGATTACCAAACTTACAATTTAAAATTCGGTCGAAAAAGTGAGAGGAGAAAGTAGGATTACTTCTCCGAGAAATCCAGGAGAAACGAAAGACGGTAATCTTACCATAGTAGACGTATAGACTCCAACAACTATGAAGAGGTCCTTAGGACTAAGGTCGAACACTAAGTAAGTCGGACCGTAAAGTGTACTACATGAGACGTATATTTAATTTATCTGTCCCACTGTTATATCTCGGAACTGTATGAGGAAAGGGTTAAACCTTGGTTAAGTAACAACAAAGGACAGACCAAGATTGAGAACGAAGAACTGGACGTATGTCCAAAGAGTCCTTCGTCAATTTCACCAGACCATAAGAGTAGAGAAATTCTTAAAAGGTGTCAAACAACATTAGACGTGTCAGTTTCTGAATGACATCAGTTACCTCGTCTTCATCTACAACAAAACCTTAAGGGAACGAAAAAGATACTAGGTTGTCTACAACCTTTAAATAAGGAGACGGAATAGATTTGGGTCGAACAAGTAGACCTTCAAGCACCAAGTACATGACAAGTTGTCGGAGAGAGCTTCTTAAAACTCGTAACGGACGATCGTACACTTTACTCGCGTTCACATGATATCGGACCGTTTATTTTAGTAGAAAATCCTAGACTTTATCGAGTTGACCTTAAGGTAGTGGAGATGATCGAAACAAACATCACTACGAAGGATTCCGGGTGAACTGAAGTGTAAGGTCCTACAGACCGAGATCCACTCACTAGTGTGGTAGTACTAATAGACCCAGCACTTCTAGAAAAAACATGTCAAGAAGAGACATAAGAACGGTGGAGAAGAATCATAGAAGACAAAGACAATCCAGGTATGGTAAAGATAGGAAATAACTCGGATAGAAACGTACTTTACAAGGGAACCATAGAGATTAAAAGAACTTCTCTAGAGATCAGAAAGGGTAAGATAACAAAAGGAGATAAAGAAACGTGACTAGTGACTCCTTCCGAAAGAGTAGAGAGGAACGATAAGAAACCTTGAGACGTAAGTTTACCCATATACAAAGGAAAAGAGGAAACGAAAAGGCGAAGGGAAGAAAAGTGTCGATAGACATTCCGGAGGAGTCTGTCGGTAAAACGAAAAAACGTAAAGAAAGAGAACCCCTATCAGAACTAAGGACAGAGGACATGTTACAGTACTTAGAGATAGGTATCAAGTAGTCCGTGAGATAGATAGTCTAGATCAGGGAATTTAGATAAAGAGTGAAGGTGACATATCGGTATTCCCTAACCTGAATCCAGTATAAACTTACCAGATCACCAAAAGAGGTGAAAGAAGTTAAAGTCAGACATAAACCGTTATTCCTCAAGTACTAGACTCGGTGTCAGTCGAGGACCAGAACAAAAACGACTGACATATCTCGAAGAGGTAGAAACCGACGTTTCTTATATTAGTTAGACTAAAGCCACAGCTGGTAGATGACTACAAGGACACATCTCAGAAGAGAACATAACAACCTTCCACCACAAACGATACTGGTCACGCAAGAGAACCGTCTTGAGATAATCGGAAACGGGACGAAGTAAGACATGAGGTTCCGAAGTCAATCCAGGAATGATAAAGACAGGAAATGGCACGGGTACAAACTACTTTACAAGAGATCCACAGAGATTAAAAAAACTTTTCTAGAGATCAGAAAGGGTAAGATAACAAAAGGAGATGAAGAGACGTAAAAAGTGAATTCTTCCGAAAGAATAGAGAGGAACGATGAGAGACTTTGAGACGTAAGTAAACGGAAAGAGGAAACGGAAAAGGAAGAGGAGAAAACAGTTGATAAGGGAACATGTACATGTTTCATTTCCTTAATGTTCCATTGAGCGTCTATGTAACAGACAATGTCGTTTTTCAATTTCCGTTGAGTTGACAGGTAGTTTTCACTTGAACATTTTATGTACACACGCACGAGTCGACACGGACTGAGAAACTCCGAAGTACCTGACATCGGGTGGTCCGAGGAGAGAGATCCTGAAAGGTCCGTTCTTATGATCTCACCCAATAGTAAAGGAGGAGATCCCCTTAGAAGGACTGGGTCCCTAGTTTGGGTGTAGAGGATGTAACCGTCCATCTAAGAAATGGTGACTCGGTGGACCCTTCGGGAAATTTTATATATCGTAAACTGTTATCTTTTCATACGTTGGAATCTTTTCTTACTTCTCCGATGTAAGGACTATATATCCGTTCACGTTTCATGTCAGTCATACAGATCCGACGATGCCACATACTTGTGTATTCACTAAAGAACTTCTTATGTGTTCTTTGACAATTATGACGACCGTGGGTCTCCCCCTACCACATGTACCCGTTCCCTCTCTGAGGGGGTCTATAGAAAACCAAGGTCACTGCAAATTTGATATAATATATAACAGAGTAGCTGTCTTTTGTTGTTTTAAGACATTTCGTTAATAGGAAATTAATTTTTTATTTATTTAAAATTTTTCGTTTTTCGTTTTTTTGGGGTTTTTTGTTTTTATTTAAAAATTTCTTATTTATTATAAAAACCGTTACCAAAAATTTCTTTCGGGACTAAAAAGTTTCCTAAATCTTGTTTCCGTGTCAGAGTACGTGACGACCTTCCCCTTTTACCTTATTGGATTGTCCTTCCGTCAAACGGTTTTCTGTAAAATTTTTTTGAAAGTTTAAAAGGAAAATTAATGTATAAAGATAAGGATCGTTAAATAAAATTTCTTTCATTGATATTGATAATTCCACGACCACTTTCTATAACTTCTTCTGTCTTTATTTACCCTTCTATCGGGTACAAATATCTAACTTTCTTAATTATAATAATTTTATTGGTATGATGGGTTTCGTTAGATGACTAAGTCACGTTGGAGATAGTTTTAGATTCACTAAAAAAAGTTTCATTATCTTGGTTACAAGGATTTTAAACATACTTTGGTATTCTTTCGGGTTTATCGGTTTCGTCATTTCCACTTTCTTCACTTTCTTTCTGTTTCTTTTATTTTTCACCTTTCTTCACTTTCTGTTTGTTTCGACCTCCGTAGAGTGAAGGACTAAAATTTGATGGCTTATATTATGTTTATGAGTTTGTCACACATGACCGTATTTTTATCTGTGAATCTAGTTACCTTACCTTGTCTCCTAAGTCTTTTACTGGGTACATGTCTACTAGTTAACCAACTACTTTTTCCTCGTTTCTTATACGTTGCCCCTCTCCTACCAGAGGAGGCATTAACCACCATCCTTTTTTTCTTTCCGTACACGTTTTCTTACTTTAACCTTGGGGATAGTATATGGTGTGTGTGTGTGTATGGATGGATTTTGATCTGAAAATCCAGATCAAATCCAAATCCAAATATCAGTTCATCCATACTGAACTGATATTCTGGACTAAGGTATTTTGAGGATCTTCTTTTGTCATTCGAGGAACTGTAACCAGAACGGTTACTAAAAAATCTGGACTTTAGTTTTCGTTTCCGTTGTTTTTGTCTTTATTTGTTCACGTTGACGTAGTTTAACTTTTAAAAGAAGTGTTGTCTTTTTTTTTTTGAAAATTGTTTTACTTTCCGTTGGATGTCTTACCTTCGTTTATAAATGTTTATTACATAGACTATTCCCCAATTATCGGTCTTATGTATTTCTTGAGTATCTTGAGTTATCGTTTCCCTCGTTTCTTTCTTTGTGTTAGGTTGATTTTTTACCCGTCTCTTCCATAAAAATATAGAAATATAGACTTATCCATAAAAAGGTTTCTTCTGTATGTCTACCGGTTGTCAATGTACTTTTCCACGAACTACAGTCATTGTTCCTTTACGTTTATTGTAAACGTTTATTATTTACGTTTATTGTTCCTTTACGTTTAGTTTTGGTGTGACTCCATGGTGGTGTGCGGACAATGTTACTAATAATATAAGTAATATATTATTAATAATATATGTAATATTGTGGAATAATATTATTACACAATATTATGTAATACTACTAATAATAATTTTATCGTTCTTTATTATCCATAGTCCTTCCTATACCTCTTTTCCCTTTACAACGTGTTGTGATGACCACTGTTGTATTCAACCAAGTCGGTGATATCTTTTATCCTACCTCTGAGGAGTTTTTTAATTTTCATTTTACTCGTGAGTTACATCGTTAAGGTGAAAGTTTCATTCGCTTTTGTGATTGAGTTTTTCTATGTTAAAGGTACAAGTTTCTTTGTAATAGATATCATTGGTTCTGGATCTCCACGGGTGTCTACCTACTTACCCGTTTCTTCAACAATATATATTACATATACATCATGTATATATATACATTAAATCGGTATCTTTTCTTCTGTTAGTACGGTAAATACGACTGTATCTACCTGGAACTCCTATAATACGATTCACCTTATTCAATCGATCTTTTTTTTACTTATGGTATGATAAAGAGAAGAAATACCTTAGATTTTTGTTGTTGTTTTATTGGGTTTGAGTGTCTACGTCTTTTGTCTAACCACCAACGGTCTACTCCTTCTATCCCGAACCCATGTACTCACTTCACTTTCAGTGAGTCAGTGCAAGCTGAGAAACACTAGGGTACTTTATGTGTCAGGTACCTTAAGAGGTCCGGTCTAATGACTTCATCCATCGGAAGGGGAAGAGGTCCCCTAGAAGGGTTGGGTCCCTAGTTTGAACCCATTTACTCATTTACGTCAGTTTCCATGTTTGAAAGTCAATATTTTATTTATTCAGATTCCCTACAATACATGTCGTACCATGATATCAATTAATTCATACACGTACGTACGAATGAACGAAGTCAGTACAGACTGTGAAACTCTGGGATACCTGAATCGAGTGGTCCGAGGAGATCTCCGTTCTTATAACCTCACCTAACGGTACGGGAGGAGGTCCTCTAGAAGGACTGGGTTCCTAGCTAGGGTGTAAAGGACGTGACGTCCTTATAAGAAGTGACGACTCAGTGACCCCTTCGGGGTATCAATTATTATGACATGACAAATAAACTTTCAACGATTCTTTCATGTAGAATTTCCTTTAAAGTCGTGACCTTCATGACTAGTAGTACCATATATAGACTTCGATTATATTACAACATTCAGTTAATATAGAGTTTTACTTCAATAAACTTCTTTTATTAGTTACTATGTGTTTTCCTGAATATGTGTCCTTAAAGTAGAATAAAAAATATCATTTTGACATTTGTAAAACTGCTTTTCACCTTCGACGGGAGGTGGGGTCTTTCTTCTTGCTTACGTCATTACCACCGCTACCTCGTGTCATTTCCTGACCTCACCCCTTTTATTCAGATACTGATCTACTAGTCAGAGCATTTCATACCATATCGACATATGATTGTTACGGTAAAATTTTCCTATATTTGAACAAGTATTGTAAAGCGAGTGAAGTGAACGAGTCAGCACAGGCTGAGAAACACTGGGGTACTTGACGTCCTGCGGTCCGGAGGGACAGGTAGTGGTTGAGGACCTCAAATGGGTTTGAGTACAGGTAACTCAGTCACTACGGTAGGTTGATAGAGTAGGAGACAGCAGGGGAAGAGGAAGACGGGAGTTAGAAAGGGTCGTAGTCCCAGAAAAGGTCACTCAGTCGAGAAACGTAGTCCACCGGTTTCATAACCTCAAAGTCGAAGTTGTAATCAGGAAGGTTACTTGTGGGTCCTGACTAGAGGAAATCCTACCTGACCAACCTAGAGGAACGTCCGTTTCCCTGAGAGTTCTCAGAAGAGGTTGTGGTGTCAAGTTTTCGTAGTTAAGAATCCGTGAGTCGAAAGAAATATCAGGTCGAGAGTGTAGGTATGTACTGATGACCTTTTTGGTATCGGAACTGATCTACCTGGAAACAACTGTTTCCTTACAGAGACGAAAAATTGTACGACAGATCCAACAAGTATTGAAAAGAAGGTTCCTCGTTCGTAGAAAATTGAAGTACCGACTTTAATTCGTAGAAAATTACAGTATTGTAATCCCTCATTTTTTATATTTATTATATGATATATAATTTATAATATAATATTTATATATATATGTCGTATTATAATAAAGCCTATTTTTTACGTGGCTGTGGTGACATATATGTACACCTTCATATGTGTACACATATTTTGGTTGCAAATTGTGAAAATGAAATATACTGTCTTAATACCCTTAAGATTAAAAGATAAGGATAAGGATCCACCTAAAAGTTTTTATTGATCTCATACGAATACAAAATTTGATCTTTAAAATGTTAATTTCTTACCCTTATAAAAATTTTACACGATATTTATTTAGGACCGTTACGTTTCACGTCGGGCTTTTCTAAGTTTACGTGTCTCACTTCCCGACATAATGTGACTCCAATTACTTCACTGTCTTGATTCTGACGACATATCTAGTTCTCGGTCAACGGTCAGTGAAATATAGGGTTCAATATGACCTTCCTAACAAAATAGGATCCAGTGATAGAGGTACACCGGGTACACCTAGTGAACATGACACTCTTAATAAAGTAAGTATGGTTTGATAAAAATCAAGGAAATCCTTCATTCACAAATAGGATTTTGTTTTTCTTAGACTTTTTATTTTATACCTACTGTACTATATTACGAGAAATTTTAGTGAATATTAGTTTGTCATAGTAAATAAGAAATGATGGATAAAAAATTATTTAACTTCACTTTCAGTGTATTAAAATTGATAAAGTTTCACTTGTTCAATCACCGTAATTCACGTAAGTATTACAGTGTGTTAGCGGTGGAAATAAATCAAGTTTTTGTAAAAGTAGTGGGGGTTTCCTTCAAGGTATGTTTAATTCATTCCACGAGGGGTAAAAAGAAAAGGGTGACGGGAACCGTTGGTGATTAGACATAAGAAAGAGTTGTCTAAATGGATACGACCTGTAAAGTATCTTTAAAGTGTCTTTAGTATGTTATACACCGGAAACACTAACCGAAAAAAGGGGTGTCGATAAAGTTCCTAGTATACATAATCTCGTATATCGTCATAAGGTAAGGAAAAATGCCTACTAATTATTCAAGTAACAGACCTATATGGTGTTAAACAAACAGGTAGAGAGACACTACCTGTGAACGTGATAAAGGTGTAAAACCGACAATATTTATCTCGATGATACTTACAAACACTTATAGATAAACTTAGGGACCAAAATTAACAAAATATGGATCTGAACATTAACGACCTAGTATTCCATTAAAAAAGGACTCTCAACATGGTATTTCTTTCGACTCACAGTTTCTTAACTACGAAAGATAGACACCTCGACCTCTTCCGAGAACTCTCAGGAAACCTGTCGTTCGTCTACTTTGTTCAGTTAGGATTTCCTTGAGTAGGGGTTTATAAGTAACGTTCTTGACTACGACTTCGACTTCGAGGTTATGAAGTCGGTGGACTACGTCTCTGTCGAGTGACCTTTTCTGGGTTACGACCCTTTCTAACTCCTGTTCCCCTCTTCCCCCACTGTCTCCTACTCCACCGACCTACCTGTAGCAGTTGAGTTACTCGTACTCAAACTCGTTTGAGGTCCTCTATCACTCCTCCCTTAGACACGACGTCAGGTACCCCAGTGTTTCTCAGCCTGTACTGATTCACTGACTTGTTCTTGGTGCTACCATTAAGATTTATATCGAACAATGCCTTAGTAATTTGAAAGGATATCGTCGTCTTGGTAAGATTTAGGGTTGTTTTTGCAGGTTCTCAGGGTTAAAAAGTATAGGAACCACTGAGAACGACATAAAGAAATATAAAAAATGAAAAAAAGTAGTTTTATTATTGTTAGGATTATTTACTTCACCATGGGATAACACCAAAATTGTACGTAGAGTACTAATTACTACAACTGTAGAGAAAGACCCAAACAGCCGGTAAACATATAGATGAAACCTCTTTCCAGAGTCAAGTCAAGTTAAGTCAGCGAGTCAGTACAGGTTGAGAAACGCTGGGGTACTTAGCGTCGTGCGTTCCGGAGGGACAGGTAGTGGTTGAGGGCCTCAAGTGAGTCTGAGTGTAGGTAGCTCAGTCACTACGGTAGGTCGGTAGAGTAGGAGACAGCAGGGCAAGAGGAGGACGGGGGTTAGGGAGGGTCGTAGTCTCAGAAGAGGTTACTCAGTTGAGAAACGTACTCCACCGGTTTCATGACCTCAAAGTCGAAATCGTAGTAAGGAAGGTTTCTTTAGGGTCCCGACTAGAGGAAGTCTTACCTGACCAACCTAGAGGAACGTTAGGTTCCCTGAGAGTTCTCAGAAGATGTTGTGGTGTCAAGTTTTCGTAGTTAAGAAGCCACGAGTCGGAAGAAGTGCAGGTTGAGAGTGTAGGTATGTACTGGTGACCCTTTTGGTATCGGAACTGATCTGCCTGGAATCAGTCATTTCATTACAGAGACGAAAACTTATACGATAGATCCAACCAGTATTGAAAAGAAGGTTCCTCATTGGCAGACAGGAAAAGAGTAAAAAATTAACCCAACAAAAAACCAACAACTCAATATCCTCAATTTTCAAGAATTATATCGGATGTATGATCTGGGAATAGTCCATATACGAAAAAACATTTATAAAAAAGGGTAAGATACCTAACACAAAAGTGAAAAAACTATTACACTACGTAGAAGTTACATAATGAAAATAAATCATTACAGATGGATCTCTTTACCGTGAGATAGTCTAGATCAGGGAATTTAGATAAAGAATGAAGGTGACATAGTATTTAGTATTCCCTAAACTAAATCAATTATGGACTTACCAGATCACCAAAAGGGGTGAAAGAAGTTAAATTCAGATTCAAACCGTTATTCCTCAAGTACTAGACTCGGTATCAGTCGAGGGTCAGAAGAAAAACGACTGATATATCTCGAAGAGGTAGAAACCGACGTTTCTTATATTAGTTAGACTAAAGTCACAACCGGTAGACCACTACAGGAACACATCTCAGAAGAGAACACAACAACCTTCTTCTACAAACGAATGGTCACACAAGAGAACCGTTTTGAGATAATCGGAAACGGGACGAAGTAAGACATGAGGTTCCGGTTTAAACGGACAATGAGGTCCACAAAGAACTAAAGGATGAAAACGTAAGGTCAAGGGATATTGCTTTTCCTGTAGAAAACCCCCACAATCAAGATTTTCCACAACGTCCAGAAGTTTTGAGACTTTCTCTACCCTTATGGTCTGGTGGACTGGACGGAGAACTCTTTGGACATACGTCCAGTCTTTCGTTGTAAATCTTGATCTGTACCATGTTGTCTGACCAAGGTTTATCCTTTTCCTCATGCAGTTCCGACATATAACAGTGGGACGAATAAATTGAAGATACGTCTCATGTAGTACTCTTTGCGACCCGACCTCCCTCGTATTCGGTCTTAGTTCTAACGGCCCTCTTTATAGTTATTGGAGTCTATTCGTCTACTATGGTGGGAATACCGTCTTTCACTTCTTCTTGATTTCTCGGAGAACTACTTTCACTTTCTCCTCTCACTTTTTCAACCGAATTTCAAGTTGTAAGTCTTTTGATTCTAGTACCGTAGACCAGGGTAGTGAAGTACCGTTTATCTACCCCTTTGTCACCTTTGTCACAGTCTGAAATAAAAAAACCCGAGGTTTTAGTGGTGTCTACCACTGACGTCGGTACTTTAATTTTCTGTGAATGAGGAACCTTCCTTTCAATACTGGTTGGATCTGTCATATAATTTTTCGTTTCTGTAAGGAAACAGTTGTTTCCAGGTAGATCAGTTCCGATACCAAAAAGGTCATCTGTACATACCTACACTCTCGACCTGATATTTCTTTCGACTCACGACTTCTTAACAACGAAAACTTGACACCACAACCTCTTCTGAGAACTCTCAGGGAAACGGACGTTCCTCTAGGTTGGTCAGGTAGGATTTCCTCTAGTCAGGACCCACAAGTAACCTTCCTGACTACAACTTCGACTTTGAGGTTATGAAACCGGTGGACTACGCTTCTCGAATGAGCAAACTTTTCTGGGACTACGACCCTTTCTGACTCTCGTCCTCCTCTTCCCCTACTGTCTCCTATTCTACCAACCTACCGTAGTGACTGTTACCTGTACTCAAACCCATTTGAGACCCTCAACCACTACCCTGTCCCTCCGGACCGCAGGACGTCAAGTACCCAACGTTTCTCAGCCTGCACTGACCCGCTGACTGGACTTGACTTGACTTGGATCTCTTTATAATAAAAGACAAGACAGTCAAGTGTCAGTCTACTATTGAACCCATATAAATTTACGAACCCATATAAACAACACAAACTGTAATAATAGTCTTATCGTAAGAATAGTAAGAATCCATTCCATTCCATTCAGCGAGTCAACACAGGCTGGGAAACACTGGGGTGTCTGACATCGGATGGTCCGAGAAGGTAGGTACCCTAAAAGGTCCGTTTTCATGACCTCACCCAACGGTAAAGGAAGAGGTCTCCTAGAAGGGCTGGGTCCCTATCTTGCGTCCAGAGGACGTAACATCCGTCTGCGAAACGACAGACTCGGTGGTCCCTTCAGATAGTAAGAATCCCTACGTATTATAAGACAGCGTAAGTATTATTAAGTACTTAGTTACCATTTTATAACTTCCAAAACAACCATTGGTTTTGTTTAATTCAGGTTATTTGGGTAAGTTGTCGGTTCGTAATTTCTTTTTCGTCCTTGGTCCACAAGACCCTTAGTGTACTCAGGTACCTGAGACGGACTTATGAAGTCCTTTGAACGGTGAAGTTAAGGTCAAAGAAACAGAGTGGAGTGTAAAGTTTGAGAACCCTGGTATCATAGGATGATCGAGTCGTACCTAGTCCTAACTGGGGACGTCCCCTACGTATCGACGAGTTGGGTCCAGAAGGAGAAGACCTGAGTCCATAAGAGAGAGGTCTACGGTCGTCACAATAGTCGAGAGCTGACTGAAGAAGGGGTCCTGGACAGGAACTGATTTCTATGAAATAAGTGGGTAAGTACAGTGGAAGGTACTCCGTCGGATGTAGGTCACTACCCACTACGTCCTGTTGAGACTCCCTAGGAAGGTCGAGATCTCGACGAACACTCTAACCGATTTCGGAAACGTACTGACATGGTGTCAAGTGAAAAGAGAGAATAGTCAGGACGATTGGAGTGAAGGGGTACCCATGACTAGGGATTTCATATAAGACGTGTGATCATAGACTTACTCTGGGTAAAGAGTCCTTGGGGTGTACAATTTCAGAAATGAGGTCAGTCGTGACCAGGTTGGTTGACTCCATTGTAGTACCATAGATTCTGGTCATGGGCTCCTAAAGTTTCGACCAGACTCTTTACCTTCCCAATTGAATACCAGACGATAACACCTTGTAGTTTTACGATGTCTTGACACAAGAAGGTCCTTGTGACCCTACGTGTAGAAGACAGTAAATAATAGAGTAAACTTGTTTAAGGATTCTCAATATAATAGTACTGAGAATACGTAAAAATACGACGAAAGGCCTTCCTAAGGCGGTTAATTGTTTCGGTGGTTTTACCCTCTTCTATGATGAGTCTTAAGAATTATGTGGTTATCAGTCTGTCCCCTACCTATCTCCATTATAGTCCATATAGTCCTTTGGTCGATCCACTAAATTTATTTAGGTGATAACAGGGGAAATAGAGATCGTTATTAAAAAAATTTTTGGGTATTGAAATAAACTCGGTACCTTCAACTCTTACTTGTGACGTAAAGGATTGAACAGGGGATTGTCTGTACACTGGTTCAAGACAGGTGACCTTACACTCATCAGTCACACCTTTTGAACGGAACTTTTCTTTCCCCGTATGTAAAGTGAAGGGGAAAGGAGAAAGACAACCGATCTCACTTTAGTATTACAATTCGGTAGAACCTGTTAATTTCTACACTTTTTTTGTCACCCTTACCATCTCGGTGTTCCTTCTTCCTTGGACTTAGTCTCTACAATACCTCGGTGGTATGGTCCGGTCTTATGGATTCGGAACCAAAGAAAAGTATACCCTCTCTTTATTATTAGAAAGACAAATTCGGTCACGAAAATATCTAGAGACCTGTCGTCGACCTATACATACGGTTGATGTGTGAGAAAGAGGAGTGAAGTAGACGTGTCGAAAAGAAACCGTTATCGATAAACACAGTAAAATCTATAATTCTTTCTTCTCTAGTGTTTATTATTCCTTAAGTGGGGACTCAGTATATCGTCACTTCAGGTCTAGTTTACACTCATAGACTAATTTCGGACTCACAGACTAAATTTTGTCATTTCGGGTAAAAAAGAGTAACAAGAAAAGGACTTCTTAAATATCAAGAAATATACGGGAATTAAAAGTTTAGAGATGAAACGACTAATATATTATTCTAAAATATGTGTAATATTCTAAAATATGTGTAATATTTAGTATCATTAGTGTCATTGTTGTCCTGTTCTTAGTTCAATCTTGATCTACACCTTGTTGTTTGTTTTAACCCTTTCCTCGTGTAGTTCCGACATATAACAGTGGGACGAATAAATTGAATATACGTCTCATGTAGTACATTTTACGGTCCGATCTACTGAGTGTTCGACCTTAGTTCTAACGGTCCTCTTTATAGTTTTGGGAGTCTATACGTCTACTATGGGAAGATTTCCGTCTTACACTTCTCCTCGATTTCTTGGAGAACTACTCCCACTTTCTCCTCTTACTTTTTCGACCGAATTTTGAGTTGTAAGTTTTTTGTCTCTAGTACCGTAGACCAAGGTAGTGAAGTACCGTTTACTACCCCTTTATTACCTTTGTCACTCTCCGCAATAAAACGCCCCGAGTTTTTAGTGACGTCTACCACTGACGTGAGTACTTTAATTTTTTCTGAGAACGAAGGACCTTCTTTTCGGTACTGGTTGGATCTGTCGTATAATTTTTCGTCTCTATAGTGAAAAGACTGTCTCCAGGTATATCAGTCTGATACCAAAAAGGTCATCAGTTTGTATTTACACTCTCAACCTGGTATTTCTTCCGACTTTCGTTTCTTGACTACAGAAGTTTGACACCACAACCTCTTCTGAGAACTCTGAAAGAACTTGACGTTCCTCTAGTTTAATCAGTTAGGATTTCCTTTGGTTGGGACTTATGAGTAACCTTCCTGACTACGACTTTGACTTCGAGGTTATGAAACCGGTGGACTACACTTCTCGACTGAGTGACCTTTTTTGGGACTACGACCCTTTCTAACTCCCGTCCTCCTCTTCCCCCTTTGTCTTCTACTCTACCAACCTACCGTAGTGACTGAGATACTTGTACTCAAACTCGTTTGAGACCCTCTATCATTTCCTGTCCCTTCGGACCACACAACGTCAAGCACCCCAACGTTTCTCAACCTGTAGTGGGTCCCTGACTTGTTGTTGTTGTTTGTGTGATCATTACATCGCCTCTTCCGTTGTCGTGGGGTGAGGTCATGAGAACGGACCTCTTAGGGTGCCTGTCTCCTCGGACCATCCGACGTCAGGTACCCCGGCGATCCTTAGCCTGTGCTGACTCGTTGAAGTGAAAGTGAAAAGTGAAAGTACGTGACCTTTTCCTTTACCGTTGGGTGAGGTCACAAGAACGGACCTCTTAGGGTCCCTGCCCCCTCGGACCACCCGACGGTAGAGACCCCAGTGTCTCAGTCCGTGGTGACTCCGCTGAATCGTCGTCGTCGTCGTCATTACACGTCTATTTGAATAAATACGGAAGAGAGAGGTGTAAATACAGAGGAGAAGGACTTAAGTGAAAAATGACTTGAGGTTAGTTTTAACCACACTTACGATGAAAACTCGTTAGAACTTTCACTTTCAACGAGTCAGTACAGGCTGAGACACTAGGGTACCTGATATGTCAAGCACCTTAAGAGGTCCGGTCTTATGACCTCACCCATCGAAAAGGGAAGAGGTCTCCTAGAAGGGTTGGGTCCCTAGCTTGGGTCCAGAGGGTATAACGTCCGTCTAAGAAATGATCGATTCGATGTTCCCTTCGGGTTCTTATGACCTCACCTATCGGATAGGGAAGAGGTCCCCTGGAAGGGTTGGGTCCTTAGTTTGGACCCAGAGGACGTGACGTCCGCCTAAGAAATGGTTGACTCGATGGTCCTTTCGGGAAATGTGAAAATTTTTTGTTGACAAAGTCACGATTTATTTAAACTAAGTAAATAAGTGTCTTCCCATCCTTGTTAGTTGATACACGTTGTGACACTCCTCTCGTTCTTGTTTACTCAGAGTCGGGGACAGGAATTCCACGAGTATCAGGACACTCTGATTATTTATTAAAATTGGATATCATGTCTACACTCTCAACCCTGACACTTCTTCCGACTCACGACTTCTTAACTACGAAAACTTGACACCACAACATCTTCTGAGAACTCTCAGGGAACCTAACGTTCCTCTAGGTTGGTCAGGTAAGACTTCCTCTAGTCGGGACCCTAAAGAAACCTTCCTTACTACGATTTCGACTTTGAGGTCATGAAACCAGTGGAGTACGCTTCTCAACTGAGTAACCTTCTCAACTGAGTAACCTCTTCTGAGACTACGACCCTCCCTAACCCCCGTCCTCCTCTTCCCTTGCTGTCTCCTACTCTACCGACCTACCGTAGTGACTGAGCTACCTACATTCAAACTCACTTGAGGCCCTCAACCACTACCTATCCCTCCGGACCGCACGACGTTAAGTATCCCGACGTTTCTCAACCTGTGCTGACTCGCTGACTTGGCTTGACTCTACTGTTCTTTACATTCACATTGTTAGAGTGATCCTCTAACAATTTAACTTTTCCGGTAGACCGAAAACTCCGGTCCTTTTGAAATCCTTAAACTACTGGAAACTTTGTTTAGGTATCAATATGCATCCCAAAACAAATTAGTTCTAAACCCAAAAAAAAAACAAAAACAAAAATCACTATCTTCGGGTTGAGTTTAATTAAATTCGTTTGTATCTTGTGACACAACCAAATCGATTGAATTTTTTTACATTCTCATAGATTAAAGTCCGTTTACACTTAGGTCCCATAGATTTACTAAGACATTCTTTCGACGGTTTTTATGACTATTGACCCTAAGGGATCCCCAAGTCACCAATTCTGAGACGGACGGTTACGTTCCCTAGGTCCAAGCTAGGGACCAGGACCTTCTAGGGTGCACGACACCTCGTTGATTCGGGCACGTAACCGAGTCGATGACATCGGAAGTGAGATCCCGGACACGAGACGTTGTTCTCTTCAATGACGTCACTCTTCGGGTGCGTGGCGTCGAACGACGTTGATCTTTTTCGGACGTACGTCATTGTTTCTGAGTCGTGTCATTTTCTATTGTAAAATTTTTAAAATTTTTATATATATATGTATCTCTCTCGAAGGGTCCACCGCGATCATCATTTCTTGGGTGGACGGTTACGTCCTCTGTTTTTTTTATAACTATTAATAATATCAACTTATTACCTTTTTAATAAGAAAGGGGAAGGTACATTTAAACTTTTGTTAAAAAGGTTATTTTATAAAATCTTCGAGGTCCTCCCGTCTTCAAAATCAGACAAAGATAGTGACGATATAGGAGTCATGGATCTTGTCATAGACTTTATATCATTTTTAAATTATTTATAAACAACTAACTTTTTTTTTATTCTTTCGACAGTTAAAGAGTCTCCAAGATCGAACGTGACCGAAACAAATGTCTGGTCGAATAAAGAACACCTTCTTTCCTACCGGTGGTAGAGAGGTCTGACAAGAACAATGGTCGAGGCGACGAGGTCGTATTTCGCTCACGGACAGAGGGCTATTCACTCCGTCTTATATGCTTGTCCCGAGACAAACCGGCCCAAACCTGGTTAGCGTACGGGTACAGTCCTCAGTTTCTACCCGAGTCGGGTGATTTGGGTACCTGACTGAAACACGTCCTTACCAAAGGGGTTTAATTTTTCCTTCGAAATTTTACTCTTTCTCCTCTTTGCCAACGACGTATCAGTTCTTGTTGTCTCCGGATAGTGTTCAAAGTGTCCACCTCTACTCTTCACTTCACTTCACTTCACTTCAGAGAGTCGGCACAGGTTGAGAAACACTTGGGTGCCTGACATCGGGTGGTCCGAGGAGGTAGGTACCCTAAAAGGTCCGTTCTCATGACCTCACCCAACGGTAAAGGAAGAGGTCCCATAGAAGGAGTGGGTCCCTAACTTGGGTCCAAAGGGTGTAACATCCGTCTACGAAATGGGAGACTCGGTGTTCTACTCTTCCTCGTCCCTTCGGGTCCACCTCCGTCACTGGACTTTCTTCCGTCTCTCGGTTCTGTCGTCTCCTCTCAGGTCAAACTGTTTTTCCAACCCCTTCTTTCTTTTTAATTCGACCTTGACATAATATTATTTCCGACCTCACAGTCCTATTCCACAAATTCGGAAAAAAAAAAAAAATCCACTTCATATCAACTGGGACTACGACCCTTTCTAACTTACGTCTTCCTCTTCCCCCGGTGTCTCCTACTCTACCAATCTATCGTACTGTCTGAGTTGCCTATACGTAAACTCGTTTGAGACCCTCTATCACTTCAAGTCCCTTAGGACCACACAATGTCAAGTACCCCAACGTTTCTCAACCTGTCCTAAATCGTTGACTTCTTGTTGTTGTATCAACTAAATATTACACGATGAATATTTGGAATGAATTGTCCAATCTCGTTTCACTAAGTGTGTGTGTGTGTGTGTGTGTGTGTCAAAAAGTCTAAGAAAAGACAATATCCAATAACGTTATATAATTTATGTCAAGGGACATGATATATCATTCAAGAATAAGGAACAGAGAAAATATATATAATCACACATAGACAATTACGGGTTTGAATAGGGAGGGAGAGGGGAAAGAGAAACCATTGGTGTTCAAACAAAGATCCAGACACTCAAACAAAGACAGAACATTTATTCAAGTAAACATAGTGAAAAAATCTAATGTGCATACCCTACTATAAACAGAAAAAGATTGAATGAAGTGAACCATACTATAAGAGATCCAGGTAGGTACGACGATTTTACAGTCATAAAGTAAAAAAATACCGACTCATTAGAAGGTGACACAGACACACACACACACATCGGATTAAAATTTCCCTCTCCCCTCGGTTTTCTCATTGGGTTTTATAGTAGTGTATAAAGTATATATTATTTATGTAGTAGTTCATATTAACTTTTAGTCAATCAAAAGACGTAAAAGAAATTCTGACACCAAACATCAATATACGAAGTAAATATTCCGTAAATAAAAGTTAATTTGATATATACGGACGAACTGGACGATGACCCTTTTCAAAGTAATACAAACAATTTACGTACAAAGGAGGTCGAATAACTTAAAGGAAGAACGGATAATGAAACCCTAAACCGATTTGACTTTTTAAGTATAGTCATACCCGTTCGGGTCCACTTCCTGGTCCCTTGAGAATCTCTATTTATGTTTCTTACGTTGGTTGATACTTAGGAACTTGGACGACCCGTTAAATGTTAGAATGTAAAAATTCCGTGAGTAAATAAGAAGTCAATTTCAACAAGAGAGTTCGAATCGTGTGTGAAACCTTTTTATTTATAAAGTAACATTATTACTTATTTTTCCATCGAAACCTCCTTCATAGAACGACTACTTCTTATTAAAGACAGAGGGAGGTAAAAGAGACACAGAAGAGATTTTTGTCTTCACTCTTTTCTCAACTGGTCTCAAGTCTCATTATTCGGTACTTCAAGGGTTTCCTCTCGGTTGGACCCAACTGGTGGTGTATTCAAAAATAACAACAATAGCAAACAAAGAAAAGACCTAGGTCTAGTCCTTCAAAATAACCACTGACTGGAGTTACATCAAAATTACCGGAACGAAGTGACATCGTAATTTACTCTTTCATGTCTTAAGACCTTTATTTTCGTTTTTATTTGTTTACCCTAGATTAATTTTAATTTTCGAAGACATGTTGTTTCCTTTTATATTCGTTCCACTTTTCTGTCGGAAGACTTACCCTCTTTTATTATCGTTGACTTTGTTGACTGTTTGTTGATTAGAGTTTTTATATGTTCGTTGAAGACGTCGAGTTAAGGTCTTTTTATTTGCTGGGTTAGTTTTTTACCCGGTTTCTTGATTTATCTGTAAAGAGGTTTCTTCTGTATGCCTACCGATTGTTTGTGTACTTTTCTACGAGTTGTAGTGAGTAATAATCTCTTTACGTTTAGTTTTGGTGTTACTCCATGGTGAAGTGTGGTCAGTCTTACCGACGCTAGGTTTTTAGACGTTCGTTATTTACGACCTCTCCCACACCTCTTTTCCCTTGGGAGGATGTGACAACCACCCTTACGTTTGATCATGTCGGTGATACCTCTTGTCACACCTCTAAGGAATTTTTTAACGTTTATCTTGATGGAATACTGGGTCGTTAGGGTGA